>JADBJO010013008.1:27192-54597 GCA_016801955.1 Conus betulinus | reverse complement strand
CCTGCAACGGATGTAATTACCATAACAACCCCCAGAGTGGCGTCCCTTGATAGCCGACGATTGATTAGACCCATGGATGCCCATGTTCTCAACAAGTTACGACACCCCGCGTTGTAGACTTACTACTATGTTTCAAGAATGGCGTGGTTTTGACGATGACCAATGCAAGTTTCGTTACGTCGGAAAGGATCCCGACATACTCCCATTGTCTTTGTGCGTTTGCTCCCTATTTTAAATCGGCTTCCTTCGGAAGATTTATAGATATTTGTGGAAAAAGAATGTGATCACGGTGGACATGCTGTCATTACGACGACTTAACCTCTTTGTTAGTGTACAGCCAAACAACTACCCCGTGGTTTTTGTCTATTCATTGTTCTATGAACAAAGTTTTTTTCCCCCTTTTCAATTATTGGACAAAACAAATGCATCACTCTGACAGCATATTGGTTAAAAGAGGGCAGACAAATGTGAAAACATTTTGTACGATGGAAATTAATTCCAGGGCGCGATTTCTTGATTAATGGCTACCTTATCCCCGCGTTTTAATGACTCCATCATCACCGGCTTAAAAAGTACATTTTCATAATGTATTTACCCATCTTTTAAAAGTCAACATTAACATGTATAATCTTTCTTATATTATTTCGTCAAGGGCTGCAATGATAGGCGGCATAGGTTTATGAACCAAATAAATATGCATACTACCATGAAATTCTTGTCAGGTTCAACGCTTTGCAGAAATTTACCGTTACTTTACAATAAATTCAAGTACTGATGCTCCCCGTTATGGTTTTTCGCTAGTAAACAGTATGAGAAACATTGCCCAACTTTCAAAAGATAGGCCATTGGGGAAACGGTTGATTATTTGTGATGTTGCTTTTTATTTCTGTACCTTGTTTCCAGTCCTCTCTCGTTAATTATCATAATAATTTATGTTCAATGCCCTTTCAAATCTTTCCTAACTGTATCAACACGAACTAAGTTTCTCTTTTGGTATGCACTTTCACTCTGTCCATACGAGTCAGACCACTGTTGACAAAAATCATCGCATTCACACCCACACACACACAGCACCACACACACACACACACACACACCACAACTTGACTCACGTCCTCGACCCTTCGGCTTGCACAAAGAGCTTGCTGACGTTAAGATCCGGAGTAGAGACCAGGAATGTCGGAAAGCCGGTCTTGGTTTCGGTCGTTCTCCCTCCAGCTGAAGTAATCAGCCTTGCCTTAATGATACACGCCCGCACGGGGAATAGATATGCACAGGTACGCAGACACATCAAAGGTCCGGTAATCCTCGCAACATTACCACATATTCTGGCTCGACTGAATAATGAATTGGAAAATGGATAATTTACCTATCTACACAGTGTGTGTGGACAGTTCAACAAAGACACAAAGTCAATATGAACGACTCTAATCTATTCAAGGGCCTACTAAAAACTCATCACTTTGAGAGATGTCTCTAACTCGACAGACCCCTTATTTTTAATCCTTCTCACCTTTCTCTTCCACTTCCCTATCCCCCTCCTCTATGGCCAAAAACCAACACATGGTTCTGACACAGACACTTTAAAGTTGCAACTGTTTAGTTTATTTAATTACCACAACATACACACACCACTACACACACACACACACACTATTACATAATAGTTCTATTTGCAATATGAATTATCGCACTGCATTCCGATTTACATATTTTGGTTTCACTTTGTCGTGTCAAGTTGATGTGCGTTTGTTTAAACCGAATAATCGCGTGCACAAATTGCGTCATGATTTCCGGAGATCTGCATCAAAGTACGCTAAATGAGGCAGAAAAATCCAAAATTTCGCGGCATAAACAATTTATTGAATGTTGAGTGGCTATAAGCTTATGTATGAACTCAATCCTTCTAAGAAAAGCTCTACGCTACGATTTTCCCCATAGTGGTTGGCTACTACGTTCCTGAGTTATGAAACTTCTCAGAGTACTCCCATGATTTTATTAATGGGCCGTGTCGCTTGTCTCACTGCCGTTCCTCCGTTGCTATTCTTTTTTGGCCTCATGGAACGCAGTACGGAGTTGGCGGGAGTGGGGAGTGGGGGGCAGAGGCTGTCTGCATACGCTTGTGTAAAAATTCTTAATGCGCACACGTGTGTTTGTGTGTGCTTTGTGTGTGTGTGTGTGTGTGTGTGTTGTGTGTGTTGGGGGGGGGGGGGGGGTGGCGGGGCTGGGGGTAGGGGGGGGGGGGGGGGGGGGGTAAGGTCAAGTTCTAATGGTTTGTGAGCCCAGTCACCAGCACAGGGGCCATATTAAAGGTGTTTGTTTTTCTTTTTGTTTTTTTTGTTTTTTGTAAAAAAGTCATTACAAGCGACACAGCTACTTGCATGGCAGTTTCGTGCCACGCGGCGGCCAACTGGTTCGAATTCGGGGCTATTACTTCACCTTCGTCCTCATCCAGCACAATCGTCGCAACCCACCACATCAGGCATCGTTTTCATGCCCTCCCATCATCATCTGTTCTTGTCACACTAACCATCGTCACCACGCCAACATGTCTATTCCTGACGGCACAAGCGAAGTCGTTGGGAGTGAAGGTGAGAGATTAGGAGGGAACACGGGGACTGGACGGATTGGTGGGGTGAGGCGGGGTGTTCGCGGGTGGCTGATCTAACCTAGACTCACCAGAGAGGGCGGTATGATTTACCTTTTTAAATTTGTTTTTATTCTCTCCTCCTGCAGTCGCCTCACTTCGTGGGCTAACTTTTCTGTTCCATACTGACCACCCACCCTTGCGGTTGTTTTGTATTTCGCTTTACGCCATCTTACTTTTGGTTGCACTTGCGATCGTTTGTATGCTTCTTATGTTCATTGTAGGCTACTCTATATGGCTCCGCATTTCGTTTACAAGTCCCGTCTGTGTAGTCGTGAAAAAAAAATGAACGAGATTTCCCATTGAAGTCTCTATCGTGCGCGGAATTTGACACAGATAAGTGATTGCTCGTTCTTCATCATTCTGCTGTCTTGAGTGCTTTTACTTCTTGTCCGAAGAAGGACCTAGGAGGTCAAAACGCGTCGTGTTATGTCTTGTAATTCGTTTGTCCATGGCTATCTGACGGAGGTTTTTTTTTTCGGGGGTTGTTTTCCACTTCTTTTCTTGTTCTAGCCGGAGTTATTTCAAATAGCTTCCAAGCGTTCCGTTCTCACGCAGAGTCAGGGGGCTGTTTTCACAGCAAATAAATTCTGTGAGATCGTTGGACGGCAGCCATAGCCATGCGTACGAGCGGCGCCACGGTGTAGGGGCAGCCGTAAGCACGGTAGTCTATTGCCTATGTCTTGCTGGGCCTGAACAGCGGTATGTACAGTCCCTACAGGCCGTAGATCCCCATGGACAGGTATCAGCCCGCAGCGAGTACTGTGGCGCCACAGAATGCGGGCATAGTAGCGAGTACTAGCCGTCGTGCTGTGTTTGTGGGTGTGTGTTGTGTTGTGTGTGTGTGTGTGTGTGTGCGCCCGCGCGACGCGTGTGTGTGCTCTGTGTGCGCACTGTGTTGTGTGGGTGATACGAGAAATACGCACATAGACATAGAGATAGAGAAATGAGAGCAACGTGGATCCAGGGATCGTAGAACATCCGCCACCATAACAAAGCAATCACAAAAAAAGTTCTGAAAGTAACCATCTTCTCACATTGGAAACACGGGCAAGGTATACTCAGAAGACTGACTCAAAAACAGGTAAAATAGATGCAAAGAAACCTCGAAGGAAATAATGCTGAAAATTACGTGAAAACGTGAGTAACGGCCGAGACACGAACATTATTTTAAAAAAAAAAATGAAAAAGAAGAAGTATGCATATAACCTGCGTACTCCCAGTCTTATCTTGATACAAGTCGCATTCTGAGATATTCCATAAGAGAGAAACCGCGTTTCTGGGCTCGTTAACAGACGTTAGTAACGCTATAACGATTCCCCATGAATAGAGTCAAAACTTCCTTCAGAGTGAAGAGAGAGAGAGCAGCCAGAAGATTAGATCATGGAGACGAAAAAAGAGGAGTAGAGGCGATAGTAGAGATAGTAGAGCGAGTAGAGGAGAGAGAGTGAGAGGTCAGACAAGACAGTAACATATGTCAGAAGTCATGGCAGAGAGAGTAGAGAGAGGAGCATCATCCGTGAGCGCCGTAATATCTCATACGGAACCTACTACAGATTTTCAGAAAGAGGCGCCGCGGCAGAAGTTTTGTCTGGAGGGGCGAGAGGTATCACATTTGATCACGGAACAAACACACAGACATCAGCATTCTTCGTTCCATTGTAAGTACTCGCTCTGCCTTATAAAAACTGATAGTACAAAAACCTCACCACCCTTCTTCCCCTCTCGCTGCGTCTTTCTGATGCGCTCACTAAAACAGTCACACCACACTTATGCACACACACTACACACGTCTAACACACACACTACACACACACACATATATAATTATAACCTATATATATCATATGAATAAATCATTAATATATATATATTGACAGAAGAAATGCGAAAAAAAACGCGTTCCTGCCTCCTTAACTAGCTAGTTGACAGCCGATATTCACCCTCCCGCTTTCGTTTTACTACTTTGTTAATATCCTCTAATCGACGAGAAAACGAAAGCAACTCCCCCCCCCCCCCCCCCCCCCCAAACACAAACACACACCATTCTCACGACCACACAAGGCCTACACGTCACCCATCAATATACAACAGCGACACATAAGTCAATGCTTGGTTTACAACACATCATTAGCAAAACACACTATTGATTTCGCAACAAAAAAAAAAACTCTTCTCTACACGACCCGCGCCAAACGACACACAAATGACCAATGCACTGAGCGCATGCGCTCTTCTTCAGTTGCTGTGCCAGCCTGCGTATCGTTCCTGCCGAGCCGATCGATCTGTACCCGCAGGTCGCTTTCACATTTAACAGCCCCGTCGTCCCGTCGCCGCCGTGTACTTGATGGCGTAGCTCTCTTCCCAGCCTCGATCTCGTAGACGCAGGTCAGGCTATGGCTCGGCAAGAGGCACACGGCGTAGGAGATCCCTGTCTGCTTCCTTGGTCAGTTGTGTCGCAGGGGGCTGAGGGCGATGGAAGTCAATGGGGGCCTCGACTCTCGGTTAAGTCTCTCGTAACTGTACGATTCCCCCCATGAAAGATTTCAAAACTTCCTTCAGAGTGATAGAAAATAAAACAGCCAGAGATAGAGAGTGAGAGACAGAGAGAGTACGGGTGGGGGTGGGGGGGTGGGGGGGGGGGGGGGGGGAGGAATAAGGGGGGGAGAAGTTATAGAGAGAAGAGAGAGAGGATGCAACAGAGACATAACATACAGATATTCATCAGAGATATTAAGGGAGACAGTCAGCGAGAGAACAAGAGATAGAGACAGAGAATACGTCAGAGTGAGAGAGATTAGAGTAGACAAAGGCGAGAGATGAGAGAGATTATAGAGTATAGAGAAGAGAGTATAAGGAGAGAGAGAGAGAGGAGAGTAGAATAAAAAAGAAACGAACACGACTTTTAGAGCATCTGCTATAAACATAGATAACGGTTCAGAATGGATGACAAGTAAAAAAAATCTACGCTACGGGGCGTTCCACGCTCTAGGACTTCCATCCTGTTTCTTTTTAGAGGAACTAATAACACGACATGCTGCGCTGTCATCACGGTCTCCATCAACAGTACTTTTCACACGGCAGCATTTCTGATGTTCAAACCAGTCCAGCGTGCGTTCAACATTTTTGTTTTTTTTTACATCTAAAGCAAACCGTAAATCGTCATCAATAATAGAAAAACCCGTCAGATTCTTGCTCCACTGTTTCGGAGTCCGTTTTCTCAGGCATCGCGCAAAACAGGTCGCCAAATTACAGGTCTGTGACCATTTTTGGTGGGGATCCTCTACAGCGGGAGCACCTAAGGGAAAGCATATTAAGAACTTATCTCCCCCCTCCCCATCTTCGCTCTGTGTCTCTTTGGCCATCACCCTCTTCCCCTCCATCCCCTGTCTCTATCTTTCCTCTTACACACCACACACACCCCACAACCACACAAGTTCTGCCAGCATGGCGGCCAAAAGGGGGACACAACTCACAAAATCAGCCCCGGACGTCCGTGGCACAAAAAAAAAAAAAAAAAAACAACATCAAGGTGTTTGCTACGTCTGGTCTGGTGAAGGGTGAAGGTGATCGTAATCAAAACCTGTGACCTAGTCACAACTAACAAATACAACAAAGAAGTCAGCCTAAGTAACTTCAGCGGTTTGATCAAGTCCCCCACCCCCACAGAAACAGTGTGTGTGTGTGTGTGTGTGTGTGTGTGTGTGTGTGTGTGTGTGTGTGTGTGTGTGTGTGTGTGTGTGTGCGCCGCGCGCGCGCGCGCGCGCGAAGAATGCCTAGCAGGTGTTAGGTGTACACTGCCGAAAAAAAAAAAAAAAAAATGAACAGAAAATGTTTACCCTCCTGCAGCACAGCTTGGCCTTTTCAAAGCCGCGCGCCAGGGTGGGTGGTGGTGGTGGTGCGGTAAATGGCGAGGGATTGTGATGCGTGCGCGCGCGCGCGCGCGCTCACACACACACACACACACACACACACACACACACACACACACACAAGGGAAACTGAACATAATTATGAATTATCCGCAAGTTAGAAATGTGGGCATGGAGCCAAACAAACATCGCCATGCACACTTGAATTCACCGGGTGTTTTAATGGCGAGTGTATAATAAATAACAGTGGGGGGAGGGGTGGGGTGGGGGAGGGTGTGGGGGGGGGTGAGGGGGGAGAGAGATCCTCTGCCGTTTCCACGCTAACCAAGACCCATGCCTGAACAATGCACAGGTGAAAAGTGAGAGCGGGGAAGTACGATCAGTCTGCACCGAAGGCGGACTGGTCAGGTCACCGTCACTGATGCAGTCAAAACCTGCATGCATCGGCGGACAGGTGGGGACCGCATTTCCACTCGCCCCCCGGGGACGTTCACTTTTCCCGGACAATCGGGACGGGTGGGTATCTCGAAGCCCTGTGTAAGATAAGATCAGATCATCTTGCTATATATCCCAGCCGACCGCAAAGGGCCATATCAGGGCTGTCACCGCGTTCGGATCAACACACACAAAGTCATTTTAAAATAAAAAAATAAATTTTAAAAAAATATTAAAAAAAAAAAAAAAAAAAAAAAACTCGTTGCCAACAACCCTTTAAAATACACATAGAAACACGCCGGAAATTTCATGAAATATCTTTCTTCCGTTCCGAAACCTTAGATCAGATGATTTTCAGAAATTCAAAGATCACATCAGGTGGGACAGAATTCACGCAAATGCACCCGTAGTATGCATGAATGCGTTCCGGTATGCTAACTCTCTCTCTCACGCACGAGCGCACACGGAGAAGAGGAGAGAGAAGAGAGAGAGAGGAGAGAGAGAGAGGGGGGGGGGGGGGGGCACGGCCAACTCGAAAAAAAAGAGCACATGTTGACTTGTCACTTGGGTGTTGTCTATTACGTTGTGCAAATGTTAAACTGAAGAAAAAAAAAGAAAAGAAAACAACACCGGAGTTTTGAATTGAAACGACCCGCAATCAAAAGGCTTGCACGAAAGCATGCCGGCCCAACTCAGCGGCATAGCGATGAGTGCAGAATAAATCATGGCACACAAACTGCAGTGAAGGGAGGTGGGGGGTGGGGGATGGGGTGGGGGTGGGGGGTGGGGGGGAGGAACACCAGCCGTTTTACACACGCTAACCAAGACCCATGTCGTGCAAGAGGGAGAGACTCTTTGCCTTCCTCTGACTTGACGCGTATTAGACTGCCAACATAAGGCTTGCCGAAACAAAGGCAGCCAAATGAGACAGACGACACAGACTGTAAACCATGCTGCATGTTTTGCCTCGACCTGAGGGATTTCAGATAACTTCAGATCACGAGAAATATGGGACAGCCGCCGTGGTGGGGGTTGGCGTGGCGGACCCCCTCTTGTGAATTGTGGTTCGATTCCCATCAGAGCCATTTACATGTGCAGGAGTTGGGGTCCTTGGTGGTATCCTACCCAGGATGGAGTTTGGACGCCGTTGGGAAGGCTGGAACCTCACACGGTCGGTCGAGTTTCTTCCACCTTATGGGATGCATCTCTGACAGTGTTGCTCAAATTTCCTAACCGACACTGCAGGTGTCTCTATATTTCGGGCCTGGTTGACGCCGTGATCCAGTATAAAAGTAAGCGTGGAGAACAGCGCCGTCGTGCTGTCTCGGGCCAGAACGAAATTCCACAATATCATCTTCAACATCCTCATCCTTGTCGACCAGCATAAAAGGTCTAGAAGTCTGTGGCCCTTCATACCCTGCTCTATGGTGACCTCAGTTTTGATTTCCTCTTCGAGTCAATGCCCTTGGTGGGTTTGCATCAAAGTCGCCGGTATCGGCAAGTTCATGGGTATTGTCTTTGGACGGACGTGGTGGTGCCCTCCGGAGGGAGACACAAACTCACGCCGGCAATTATCGTCGTTAGTGCGGAGCTTTGTTGGCGGTGTTCAGCGTAGCCTGGATCAGAACAGGCATCACTGAGCACCACAAAAGTGACTCGGCAGCAGAGCAGTGTCCCCTCTCGTGGGTTGCCTCGTAGCGACTTGACACTGACTCTCCCTGCGGATTGCCGGTGTCCACGCTGACGACAAAACGGGCTGGGGTTGTAGCTTTGGACGGGGGGATGGAACTGAGCAATGTGCGATAGTGATGCACTGAAGAGGTAAAGACACTGGGACAGACAACCAACAGAACAAAAAAACACTGGGACAGACAAACCAGCAGAACATAACACTGGGAACAAACAGCAAACAAAACAAAATAAGAAGAAAGAAAATTATTGCTAGCGAACAAACATTTCTCAAAGAAAAGACAACCATCTGAAGATGTAAAACAAATCCGAGTATGCTTTCGTCTTTTTCAGATTTAGATGAAGCAACGTTAGAAACGAAGCCTGTGTGATACACACACACACACACACACACACACACACCACCACACACACACACATACATCGAAGGATGATTCATTCATGTGTTGTGCCCTTTACCGCATAAATGGATGACTGACAAGAAACATCGATCACATTTCACAACGGCAGGCGCTTATATCACAAACTACACACCAAGGTGTGATTTAAAGACATAAGAAGCGTCTTTGCAAATTTGAGAAATTCACCGAACGAGAAGACACGCAAGAAGGATAAGGAATTACAATGTTCAAGTAAATGTATGTAGATCCGTGGAGTGGGAGGGGGGGGGGGGGGGGGGGGGGGGGGGGGGGGGGGCGTTTGGTCGAACTGCTAGGACATGGTACCACCGGCAGATTCCGACGTCTCTCTTCCTGCATGCAGCAGTCAACCAAACAGAGAAAAAAAAAAGTAGTGGGCTTGTTCAATGCTTACATGGCCACGTTAATGGAAGAAACTAGCACCTGTCTACACGTCCCCGAACTACCCATCTATAACGACTTGTAGTCAAATACGCGTGACACTGCTACAGATGCTGCTGACACGTACTAGGGGATGTTTCAGTACGTTAAAAAGAATCCATGCAGAATGTCTACATGTGCTTCCATGAAAGCTCAGGATGTAACGCAGAATTTGCGGGGTTTTTTTTTTTCAAGGAAGGGATATCAAATCAATAACATCACACATGACATCGGTTACAAACGACATGCCGACACGTACGTCCCGGAACCAAAAGTCAATGACAGAGCAGCGAGACGCAGTTTATGGCACAGACCTCATTGAAAACTGGGCGCCGCGGCGGGCACAATACACGTCAAACCATTGTGTGAAACCGTGTTATATTAAGCGACCAAGTGTGTCTGGGCTAAATGTTTGTAGTGACGGACACAAACGCTGTGCGATGCAGTTTTAGCGGCCTTTTAATCTTACTTTTCTTTCTTGCTTCCAGCAAACGTGACTCAACGGACCGAGGTGTTTCTCTCTCGCTCTGTCTCCAGCAAAAACGTTGTTCACGTTTTCGTACTTTTTGAGTAGACCCTGCTTGTATGATGACGCTCTTGTTGAGGAGCTTCCCTGACGTAAACGTTCGATAGCTTAACGTCATTTTATCCTCCACTATATGCGCTTCCCAACGCTGATGATAGGACATTGTGGGTAAAAGTGGTTAAACTGCAGGAATTTCAGGCAAACGGTTTATTAAGGGGATCTTGCCTTATGTTGATAAATACCAATACGATCAATCTACATTGATTTTGTGGGGTGTCTATAACATAAATCGATGGAGAGAGAGAGAGAGAGGAGAGGAGAGAGAGAGAGGGGGGAGAGGAGAGAGAGAGAGTTTTATTTTCCGCCAAATAGATCTGTCACGTTATATTAAAACATAGATCTACACTTTATTGATATTTTGAATTGAACACACACACACACACCACACACACAACACACACACATTCGGGAGTGTTACAACACTTTAAGAAAATACAATCAACGAAACAAACAGCTCAAGAAAAGTTCAGAATGCCTTGTAATTTCACATCGCTTTTAAAAACTGTTGACCATCTTAAGATTTTCTGGGCCATACCAAAAATGTACCATCTGTGTGAAAGAATCCACACATGTACACAGTTCAATTACACCAGTATACACAAATCCAAAAATATATACAAGAATACATTCAATTTAACCCCCCACCCCCACCCCCTCAACAAGCGCATGGAATATTACCATAAATCAACATATATGAACTGCATGTTAACACAATCATTGAGTCTTCAAATACTGATACATTTCTAGAGCAGCGCAGGAAATGCATGAAAATGGATGACAGAAAGTGCACGGATAACGATAAGATTGCCAGACTTGGTTCTGATTGCACAGAACAACGATCATATCTCACCTCTCCTCAGATTAGTTCAATGCAAACTTCCATTTTCACGTCACGACTTCCCTTCTTGCCTATCCGACTGATCTTTGGTCAGTGTTTACTCCGTCCAGCCAGGTCCATTTCAATTCAGTTCATGTTTATAGCCAAGCCAACGTTAGGGGACTGTATGAACGTTATCACACCGTAGGAACGTTATCACACCGTACAAGTCGGTGGCATGAATGTCTGTTTTAAATAAACACACATCAGAGGACCAGGTTTTTTCAGACGTATTCAAGACGTCTGAAAACTGGACCTTTTTGCACAGGAAATTTAGAATTGTCTTTCCATACCTCAAAAAAAAAAAAAAAAAAAAAAAACCCCCCCCCCCCCCCCCCCCCCCCCCCCCCCAAAAAAAAAAAAGAAAAAAGATAAAATCTTTGGCTTCAGCTCTCTGGAACTTAGTGCCCTATGATTTGTCATATAAAGATACTGCTGACTGCATATTTTGTACCTGTTCAAGGACTGTATTTATAAATAGCCTTCCTTTTTTTCTGCCATGTTCCGATGTTCTGCTGCCGACAAAATAGTTAAAACTTACCTGTTCAAGAACTGTGTCAGTAAACTGCCTCCGTTTTTCCTACAGTGTTCCGATGTTCATGCCATTCGAGAACAATTCTATGCAGTAGAGGTGCAGGACCGTCAAGTCTGTGTGTATGAGACAGCTGATAAGATGGAAAGGGGTGTTCTTTTACACGTTTTTCGATTTTTATAAAAATCTTAAATGTCATACCGCATTTCACACAATTAATTGAAATACATTCTTTCAAATGTGCGTGTATGTCGACCTTTTCCTTTTATTCACTTATTCCGTGTGATTGTTCGGCGTTGTGTGTTATACCACTGCTCTTGATACGACGCTGTATGGATCTGTATTTCATTGTAATTGTTATCGTTGTTATCATCATTATCAATATTTGTCGTGGTCAGTGTGTAATCCCCGTTAAAGCACTATCACCTTCTCCAAACTTTCAATAACAGAGAGAGAGAGAGAGAGATGGAGAGAGAGAGAGAGAGGAGAGAGAGAGAGAGAGAGAGAGAGAGATGATTAAATATCTGGTTTGGTTTCTTGGTCTCGTGGCTCTGATCGCGTTGCGCTTCGCTGATTTTCCGCAATTTGACTACTTATTAGTATGAAAACAATGACTTAAGTTGTAAGTACTACGGGGACGGGTCTGTGCTTTCTGTGTGTGTGTGTGTGTGTGTGTGTGTGTGTGTGTGTGTGTGTGTGTGTGTGTGCGCCGCGCGCGCGCGCGCGCGTGTGTGTGTGTGTGGAAAGGTGGGTAGTGGGACGGGAATTGAGGTATGGGTGGGGTGGAGGAGGAGGGGAGAGGTTGACGTTGGGTGCGCACAGCATGTGTCAACGAAGCGTAACAAGTTATGCGAAAGGTAAGCACACAACAGTGCGTAAGAACGTTTGTGGTGTTGTGGGGAAAACGAGTGTCAGAGTGGCTAATTCTGCTGGGGGTATTTGTTTGCACATGAAACAGTTCTGGTAAATTGCGAACATTTTCAAATCACTGGCACCAATAGCTTTGTACATGACCATGGAAGGTAGGTCAGAATGAGTGAGCTGAATAAACACTGAAGTAAATGAATTGCGGACGCTGAGAATTCTGGCTTTTACAGAAAAGCCCTTTCAGTAATTAAGACTTCTAAACAGACGGTGTAAGCCAAGCTTCGGTTAAAAAGACGAAAACAAACAAACAATCAAACCCAAAAACAAATGAACAAGCAAAAAAAAAACAAACAAAGCGCGATATCAAACAAACAAACAAACAAAGTGTGATATACAGAGGCGACAAAAATAAAGAAAGATCTACTTAAGAAGAGACCACACACGCTAATCTTTTTCCATAGATGTTTATTTCAATAATTCCATGTTATCGGCGCTTTACGATAAAATGGATTTGCCGCTCATCAAGTTTTTCCATTTCAATAAATACTTTCTTAACACCTAGGAATAAATGGATTTACTGCTCAGCAAGTAATTGTTGTTATAAATACTTTCTTAACACTTAGTTATAAATGGATTTGCCGCTCAGCAAGTTTTCTGTTTTAATTCATACTTTCTTAAGACTTAGTAATAAATGAAATTTGCCGCTCAGCTCTTACGTGATGAGGTGGTACTCGAGGGCTGCTGCACGTTGATTGACTGGTTAAGACTGCACGCCACTGCCATCCGATACCGGTCGTATTCAGGTGACTTGTTTGCTTACATTTTACCTGTCTGTGGGTATTCATTCAACCGTGATAGTTTTTTTTTTTTTTCTGGAGAGGGGGGAGTAGGTGGAATGAGGAAGTACGAGGGGCAGGATGCGTAATGGTGTGCTTGGATGCAGTGCGAGCGTGGGACTGCGGAATGCGTTTGGACATTTCTAGTTGATCTTGTTTGATGTATGTGACTGCTGGCGTAAACGCATACACCATTCAATTGATTAGGCATAACAATGATAATGATAGTAATAAACAATAATGATAGTGATAACAATAACAGAAATCATAGTAAAAAAAATAATAATGAAAATAGTGTCTAACCTTACGTGCATAACAATAATGATAATGATAGTAATAACAGAAATCATAGTAAACATCATAACGAAAATAGTGCCTAACCTTACATGTTAGCTTTACCAAGTTATATGGTCACAATTCGTCAAGAGACGTCAGCATTTTGTTACTGTTCAAACGTAGCATTCTCTGTCAACTGTGACACAGAGATGGTTCGAGAGGGGTAACAAAACAAAACAAAAATATTTTTTCATACCCTTGTTAACCTGTTCCAATAGTCAAGTCTGTGCCAATGGTGAGTTTTTTGACAGATCTCAGCGCTACCAAAGACCAATATCAAGAAACTCCGAAACAGAGCAAAATGCTTTTTTATATAACTTCATGAGTCTCATTGCATATTGGTGTCCACCTCTGCATTTTATAAGCTGGTCAGTTATACGTCAGTCAGTTTTTACTGTGTTGAAACCAATTCCTTTAAACCTTACACACCTATGGGTGCTATTTCTACGCCCTCCTCATTTCGATATAAAAGAATTGCAAGCGAAGTTTAAATCTGCACGCAACTGAAAGCGGATTTTGTTTCCGACACCGAGTATCTGTTATATGTTTGGCATAAAGGAGAAACTCGGTATAGCGATCGATTCAACGCTCAAAACAATATAATTCTTCAGTATCAAAAGATGCTTAATTATATTACAAGGTATTAATTCAAGATTACAATAAGTCACAGTGGTGTTTAAAGTGATCTGCAAACACCATAGGTCACATATAATTTGATACACTTTTCTGAAAGACTCATCATACTGCAGATATTATCTCGACATGGCTAATTCTTGTCTTCTGAATTATTGACACAAACATAACATCAAAAGCAATATAAATTGTGGAGGTTAAAATCCAGTAATGGGGAGGCCTAATCATATAGTTTTTTTTTTTTAAAAATCATCGGAAGATTTCTTCTTACAAAAAAAAATGGCAGGAACCGCTCAGGAATCCTCTCGTTCAAAGCCATTTTTGTGTTACCTTGAGCAGACAGGTTGAAGTTAATTTTTGCATTTGTTTTTCCCAGCACTATGCTACTATGCTGGTCTTTGATTTCTTGTTTTGTTGAGGTGACGGTCAACACCTACAGGATAATAGCTGGAAGGAATAATTTCCACCTATCTCTGTATCTTTGTACGTATAGACATTGCAATACATTTATGAATGGATGTTTCCTTTGTTTGGTCCTTCGACCTGTTTGTTTCTATTGTTATATTTGCTTATTTGTAATTGTGTAAATCTTCGCTTTGGTGATTCGAGAAAGAGGAATATACGAACGGTATAGTGTTACTGTTTTGTTACTAACAGTACGATCATTGTCGTGTTACACCCCTCACCGCCCAGGAAAACAAAACTCATATAAAGCACGTTGCCACAGACTAGCAATCAACATTTCCACACTGCTATTGAGCGACGCCTGTTTCTATGTCTGGTGGAGGCGATGTATTCGACCAAGACTCTTATGTCCAAAACCATCTCACACAATACAGTCTGGGGAGAAAGACGCACAGACGTCCTCAAGTCTCGAATGCATTGGAATAGTTCGAATACCTCACTACCCTGTCGCGTACCACGTGTCGGCCTAGAACTACGCGTAGGACGCTTACCTGCCTCAGCGTCCGTGCGGGTACCTCTGTGGCCTGTTCTGATGGACAATGAGAAATCGATGTGTATTGTCAGCGGGTGGGGCGAAGAAGGCCACCCTTGGGGGGTAGTCAAATCATGGCGGAACGGATCCATACCGTACGTGGCGCTCCGTCTGTGAAATTTATTTTATATGAATTGTTTATGACATTAGGCTCTGTGTTAATTGGTTTTGTTAGCGGCAATTATTTCAGTTTGCATCTCTCTCTGTCTCGCGCGCGCGCGCACGCACACACGCGCGCGCGC
This sequence comes from Conus betulinus, assembly GCA_016801955.1. NCBI lineage: Eukaryota > Metazoa > Mollusca > Gastropoda > Neogastropoda > Conidae > Conus > Conus betulinus. The sequence continues at coordinate 39,209 of JADBJO010013008.1, read as the reverse complement.
GCGCACACACGCGCACGCACTGGAGAGAGAGAGAGAGAGAGAGAGAGAGAGAGAGAGAGAGAGAGAGAGAGAGAAGGAATTTATGTGTAGTCAACGTTTAAAACCATGAGGAACATGAAACACTCAGTTCGGACAAAACGATGTTCACATACATAAAACTAAATGAAACAGAAAACGCAAACTGAAATTGCTTTAAAGATGTCATAGAACGTCAGTAACAATCAGCGACCCGTGTTTTCAAGTACCCAATATTCAAATTCAGGCCGAATAAACTGAAGGGTTTCCCCCACCTTCTCCCCGCCATGGAGAGTCTCTCTTATTTCAAATTGTTTTGGCCCTGCACACCAAGACGTGGCAAAACTGATGTGTTGCTATGGGAACAACGTTCATGTAGCTGTGTAAGTCATTCGTCCGTATCATGGAGAATCAGAATGCTCTGACTAGTGATCAGTCGAAGCCTTCCGACTTTGCTATTCACTTTTGGGTTTGTAAACTTAACGCAATGGCTGCTTTTTAAAAGGAGATCAAACGCGCAGTGCAGCGTTTCGAAGGGTAAATCTCACGCGTATAATAGATAATGAAAGGAGTGAAGCTGACCTCCAGGACGTGAATGATGCGCAAAGTGTGCATCTGTGGAAGCCCTGGTACATGCCTCAAGGGGTGTGGTAACGGTATCTTAATCTAAGCCCCTTCCCACAAGTAGCCTCTGCATGTTGCAAATCCTATCCTTAACATTGAGTAGTATATGTCGCCGAGCATCAAGACTCGGCCATGGGACTGGCTCAACACAGCGATCGATGAGAGTTTACGCCACGATGGCACAAGCATACCTCCATACGGGGGAAACAACTGCAGGTTATAGCCTTAAGAAAAATGAGCGAGGCCTTTCGCTGAATGTTCCGTATGTTTTCACGCCCCGTGACCGCAGTTAGTTTGCTCGAAGGACGCCATTTTCGACATAATAAAACAGACCCGCCTTTTTGAAAACAAGCTAAAATACCAATGAACAGCTAAAACAAGGTGCAAAGTAACGCTTAGTTAGTACAAGCGAGTAAATTTTTGACAGAAACGTCTTTTGAACAAAATAATAGACCAGCTTGTGTGTGTTTAGAGAATTTTTTCTTCTTCACACAATCTTGGATCTCTATACGTGACCTCATCCCTAAATTGTACATAATCTGCAATACCGAACAAAGAGTATGCTCAAACCCAACTTACAATAACATTTCCTGTGCTAATGAGAAAAATCACATAATTACTGACTACCTAACATAATTTCGTTCCCGAAATTATTCCGACAGATAACGGTCATGTTGAGCTGGTGCTAATAGTTCACACACACACACACACACACACACACACACACACACACACACACACACACACCCCTCGTAAGCGCACATACAACACGAAAGGTACAGCAATGATGTCGAATAATATTTATGGTACTTTTCGTCCCAGCAGCTGCATAATGCATATAAGAGCTAGCATTTTGTTTTTCCCTGTATCAAGTTTTATTTCAATATTGTGTTTCATTTCAAGGTCATCTTATCTCCCCTTTTTGTTATAAAGATGACATGTCATATGAAGTAGGTCTCTTCCACAACAAAACACTCGTCGATGGCTCAGAGTTAAACCTAAGGAGGCATTACCCAGGGAAGGGTTAAGATAAGACGGGAGGGTACCGTTCGTTTTAAAAAGTATGTTGTCGCCTAATTTGCAGACTGTTCACAGGGCTGAAGAGGACTTTTTTTGATTAAAAAGCAGATTTCATTGCTGAGGGAAATACTCTTAAAACGGCTAAGCAATAGGCTCACAATAAGTGAGAAGAAGTCAAGTGATGTTAATTGTCATCCTCATTATGACGTATTGGATCAGGCACCGAACACCGACTGTTCAACACAAACAACAAAAATAAAATCAGCAAACTGAAAATTAACTGAAGCAAGAGACTTAATTACTTAAGAAACTAAATCTTATTGCCCTTCCGAACACACACTTTTTTTTAAAAACTGGAGACATACAAAATATGTGTGATGAAAATCAGCACGGAAATGACCACGCTGCTGGCTCACCACATCACCACCATCAATGCTGACATAACTGCACGTGGACAGAAACTAGGAACTCTTCAACAATTCACTTACATCGGATCCATCATCAGCGATTAGGGATCCAATCCAGAGATCCTCTGAAGGACAGTACGGACAGCATTAGCTCTGTCCAGACTAAGACCTGTACGAAAGGACCGCAACATCTCAATGAACCATAAGATCAGGCACTTGCGCGCACTTAGTATGGTCACCTTTCTTAAACGCGTGAGAGACATAGATCCTCACAGCGGATCTGGAAAAAAGAGTCCGAACCATGGAATTGAGGTGGTTACTACAGGGTACTGAACATCAGATAGATTTGATTATATTACTGTTGATAGGTTGATGGGTTGTATTACTATTGATAGGTTGATTGATTATATTACTATTGATAGGTCGATTGATTATATTACTATTGATAGGTCGATTGATTATATTACTGTTGATAAATTGATTCGTTATATTACTGTTGATAAATTGATTCGTTATATTACTGATGATAGATTGATTGATTATATTACTGATGGCAGGTCTATATTATTATTACTGATGACTATATTACTGATGATAGATTGATCACATTTACTAACGATAGATTGATTATATTACTGATGACAGATTGATCCCATTACTGATGATAGATTGATTACACTACTAATGAACAAGGCGTCAGACCAGTAAGCATAATTTCAGATCACATGAAGACCTACTGACGTCCGTTAAGAAATGGAAACTATATTGGTATGAGAAACAAAAGCAATAGTCCTCCAAAGGGAAGAAAACATAATAGAAAAATCACAATGCCACTCTTCTTATATTTCGGCCACGTGGCTTTTTTCAAGAGAAAAAAAAAAAAAAAAATACAACTACGTGATGTCCATCTTTGGCTACTGGTCAGAGCAAAGAAAAGACCAGTTGCCAAAGATGGACATCACGTAGTTGTATATTGCTTTTGTTTTTTTTCTCTGAGAAAGGCCACGTGGCCGAAATATAAGAAGAGTGGCATTGTGATTTTTCTAAATTGGTATGGGCCACATAACAAGCCCCAATGGCCTTGCTGAACGATAACTCTCCGGAGAAGTGGTAGGGAAGGGAGACAGAGGGTACCCCCACCCGCTTCATACACCCAACATACACAAAACAATGGGCTGACAACATTGTAGAATGGATGACGGGTATGTGTGTGTGTGTGTGTGTGTGTGTGTGTGGTGTGTGTGTGTGTGTGTGTGTGTGTGTTACAGAGACCCCCAAAAGCTGCACACAAAACGAGAGAACCGGAAAAAAACCAGGTGAACTGTTCTTCAGTGTTGTGCCCCCCGGTGCTAGAATAATTTGGGGGTGGGGGGGGGGGGGGGGGGTGGGGGGGGGGGGGGGAGGGAGGAGAGGAGAGAGAGAGAGAGAGAAGAGAGAGAGAGAGAGAGAGACAGAGAGACAATGAGAGAGAGAGACAGAGACAATGAGAGAGAGAGACAGAGAGAGAGAGATAGACAGAGACAGTGAGAGAGAGAGAGACAGACAGACAGACAATGAGAGAGACAGAGACAGAGAAACAGACAGACAGACAGACAGACAAAGACAATGAGAGAGAGAGTGGGTCGGGATGGAAGTCGGGGGCTTGGGGCATAGGGGTGGTGGACGAGGGGGGATAGAGTTAATTGGTAGTGAGTATAGCCCCCAACCCCTTTACTTTCCACTATCGTTTGTTCAAATATGTTTTCTCACCGTGATTGTATTCAGTCCATTTGATCACAAAAACGCCATGATCGTTCTAAATATGGCATGCACACACAGACACCTGTATGTCAACTGCGTCGATCTTAATTTGATTGAACGTACTTACATCTATCTTTCAAACATGTTTTTCATGTAAGTACACCCTCCAAATCACTTGGTTCACTAACCATACACATAATTATATTGTTGATATCTGCTTGTTCATTTTGACTGTTTGGTACCGATTTTTTTTTTTTAATCCACCAAATATTTTGCTTTAATTAGTCTTGATAGGTTAAATCAGCACATAATTCGATTATCTTTTGTAAACTGGCTCAGAGTTGGTTAGCTGGCTGGTTGTTGTGTATCATTTAGAGCTGTGGTTACTGCTATATGTTGGTAACTAGTAGTACCTGATCACCCCTGCCCTCATTCTCTCTCTCTCTCTCTCTCTCTCTCTCTCTCTCTCTCTCTCTCTCTCTCGCTTTTCTAACTGACTGTTCAATCCGTCTGAGATACAGAGAGAGAGGGAGGAGAGAGAGAGAGAGAGAGAGAGAGAGAGAGAGAGGAGAGAGAGAGAGAGGAGAGAGAGAGCGTGCGTGTGTTCATGCGTGCGTGCGCGTGTTGTACGCGCGTGCAAGTGTGTGTGTGAGCGTGCGTGCGTGCACGCGCGCGCGCGCGCGCGTGTGTGTGTGTGTGTGTGTGTCCATGTCCATCTGTCTATCTGTCTCACACACACACACACACACACACACACACACACACACACACACACATACACGCACACGCACGCACGCTGGTACACACTGAAGCACTGTGTGTGTGTGTGTGTGTGTGTGTGTGTGTGTGTGTTGTGTGTGTGGTGTGTGTGTGTGTGTGTGAGTGTGACAGATAGACAGACAGACATGAACGCACACACCACCACACACACACACACACACACACGTGTTCATGCGTGCGGTGTGTGTGTGTGTGTGTGTGTGTGTGTGTGTGTGTGTGTGTGTGTGTGTGTGACAGATAGACAGACAGACATGAACACACACACACACACACACACACACACACACACACCACACACACACACACGCACGCACGCTGGTGCACACTGAAGCACTGTGTGTGTGGTGTGTGTGTGTGTGTGTGTGTGTGTGTGTGTGTGTGTGTGTGTGTGTGTGTGTGTGTGTGTCTGTCACACACACACACACACACACACACACACACACACACACACACACACAGAGTGCTTCAATGTGCACCAGCCGTGGTGCCACGATACAAAGTACAGAGGGAAACAGGGAGGGGGGGTGGGAACTCGGTGGAGTTAATACAGACCTAATCACTAACAAATTAGAAAAGTATTGTAAACATTCATCTCCCAGAATATGAATTTTAAAAAAAAAGATAATACACTACTCAGCTACACTGACAATACAAGAAAACGCGATACAAATAAAGTTGAACATTGCAAGGAAACGGAAACGATGGCAGTTCTCCACAATAATTTACTTTCTAAAGAATTCACCTTAGCCTTCTGTCTATCGCATAAAAATAAAACATAACTTGATTCTTGATAGGTTGGGTCTGTGCGAAGCACTGGATACCTTGAGGTGCAAATGAGAGGGGCAGTTAGCCGATTCGTTGAGAAATTTCTTCCTAAGGGTTTGGTGGATACAGCACTGAAATTTTAAAACGTCGTTCGTTCTCGACCTGATCATGGCAAATGGTGCATGCGTTATCCTTTTGGTGCAGTTTTGTAATTCAATGGAAGCAAACCGAATCTCGTTCGTCTGATGGCAACACGGAAACACACACACTTGGGTGGATATCCATCATATATTAACTCCCAACTTACTTGTTTACGATTCTAGTTTAGACTTTTACAGTGAATGCTTAAAGGTTACCTCATAAAGCACATTTGATGCCACTGGAATTGAAAAACAACTGGAAAAACAATGCTGGGTCTCAAAGGTACGAGAAAATTTCGGTTTGTCCCATTCTAATTTTGTTTGGTTACAACAAGGGTGTTAGACACGTAAAAATGTTAGAGACGTAAAAATGTTCCTAAATGCATTTTAAAACAGTGGCTTATTGATATATTCACACAAGAATGGGCTGCCACCATACAAGACCGCAACAGATACGAAAGTTATAGAGATTTTACATCTATTTTGGAAAAATAATTATTTTTCGGATGTGAATATGTACTGTTTCTGAGTTGCCATTACACGAACGAGATTCAATTTGATCCACTGAGAGAGAGAGAGAGAGAGAGAGAGAGAGAGAGAGAATTGCCCCTATTCTCCCTGACTTTGATTTGAAGGAGCAGGGGAGAGGGAAGACGGCATGTCTTTTTTTTTTTTCTTCTTTTTTTTTTTTTTTAGAGTAACCTTGTCAAAGTCAACAAACAACACGCACGTGGGAAAGCCTGTTGAATCTCTCTCTCTCTTGGAGCTTCAGGCTGTGTTAAGTCTCTCTCTTGGCAGTTTTCAGCCTTTGTTGAATCTCTCTCCTGGCAGTTTCAGACTGTTGAATCTCTCTCTTGGCAGTTTTTCAGCCTCTGTCTGTTGAATCTCTTTCTTGACAGTTTCATCAGCCTCTGTTGAATCTTCTCTTTTACAGTTTCAGGATCTGTTGATTCTCTCTGCTGGAAGTTCCAGCCTCTGTTGAATTTCTCTTGGCAGTTTCAGACTGTCGAATCTCTTTCTTGACATTTTTGACAGTTTCAGTCTCTGTTGAATCTCTCTCTCTCTCTTGAGAGTTTTGAGGCTGTGTTGAATCTCTCATTGGGCAGTCTGACAGTGTGGAACAACTTTTACAGGTGCAGGAATTTCTTGGTTTTGTTTCCAGATTTACTTGATTTAAAAAAAAATCCCTATCTTTTCTCCAATTCTGCTCCCCTATCCCCTCCGCGCACCTCTGGTTCCTCCTCCCCCCCCCCCCCCCCCCCCTCCTGTATCTTGACTTATGCATCAACGTGCGCCACCTGGTTTTGTCAAGTCATAACTTAATGCAATCACGCAAGTCCAAAGTCAGCATTTTTTTATTTCTATTTTTATAATTTATGGTGAAATTAAACTCTGTACTAAAAGTGATTGTAATGAAAGAAATGGGTGGGACTATGTGCAATGAGAATCCGTGCTGTTCAAAAAAAGGTCTTGAGTAACAACAACAACAATACCTACTTGGAAAGGTTGTCTTCAAGCCCGTATCTTCTTTCTTCTTGTCGTTCTCGTTGTCTCACAGGAGGCGAAGTATCCATAATTTCCTGCCTCAGTGCGACGTTTGACGTAACATGCCTCCACTTCCGAACAACACAACAATCGCAACAAACCAACTCCGCGTCCTGTGTGCCCGAATTACGCGAAGTTTTGTTACGTTACCGCTTATCACGACGAGCCAAAACGCTGGTCGCTGTGAAGCAGACGACTTCGCATCCTAGCTCTCGAACTGGAAGCCTTTCCTTTCCTCTCAGCGTAGAGAGCGACGATTGCTCGCCCGATTGCGCGAGCCTGGGTCGCCAGCAGTGGGTCGTGTTGCGGAGCGACGTCACGCCCCACCACAATGTCACTGACTGTTTTGTTTTGTTTTGTTTTGTTAACTCCAGTGAGTGCAGCTATTGATAGCATGCGTGTGTCGGCTGTTACTTTGTCACGTTTCGTGTCAGGACCTTCTATCTTTATTTTCGTATTAAATTAGAGCATGTATTATTAACATCTTCCATTGTTTGTGAGAAAACGCTAAAATGTCTACACGCACGCCAGGTACGCGCGGGACCACGAGAGAGAGAGAGAGAGAGAGAGAGTTTGGAATTTTATCGTCATTACCGACAGATCTTGTGACAAGGGGGGGGGGGGGGGGGGGGGGGGGGGGGGGGGGGGGGCAATAGGGTAAAAAAGCTTCCTCTTTCTTGCTGTAGTTTCTTTCTGTCAGTGTTGGAAGCCCGCACACGCACTTCCACTCTTCTTTTTTGTCTCCTCTGCATCGGTCTTCATGGGAATATTTTGCTATGGTCTTGTGCTGTTTAGACATGACTTGACGTTTCTCCTTGGAGTGTGTACATATATTTATGATTGCATCCCTGAATGTTCATTCGTTATGTACTTGTAGTTCAGTCACCTGATGATGTTATACTGTATGGGAAGCCCAGCCAGCCTATATAGTTGTTTGTTTCTTCCCCTTTGTATATACATACTGGGGCTGTGAATGAGCTTGTCGGTTTCTCCTCCAATTATTTAAGTTTTTGTACTCTTTTGTGTGTGGTTGTTACATCCCCTTTGTATTCCTCTCCCATGTACTCTCGACCTATCATAACTGTCTAAACAAGAGAGAGAGCGTCCACCTTATATTAACAATCCTGGCTGAATTTATATACTATTTGCTTTTGAACACAATTGCCTGATGTCTGTTGACACCAGTCTTTATAGAGCCAGGATTGGTAGGTTTCATGATAGAGCTATAGCCTTGTGTTGTAAATTATCACATCTCAGTAAGTCCAACATCGTAACCTTTTTCATCCTTCATCTTTTACACAGCAAATACCCCGTCCAGCTGGCACTGCTTGTGCACATGATTGTTTCACCTTCAGATCAACTTTATTTCACCGCACGTCTGCTAAATGAAGACTTCGTATCTTACAGAGTCGACGGTAGGCACCTTTAAAACCTCACAATGTCAACGACATATTTCCACATTGACTGAGTTATTTCTTATCTTATCTAATGACATTCGTTTGAATCCTGGGCCCACAAACAAAACAAATCTTTGTGTAATACATAGTAATGTTCAAAGTTTAAAAAACAAAAACTTACTCTTTTGGAAGCCGAATCTAGAGAATTCGACATAATTACTTTGTCTGAAACATGGCTTTTGAGTCTGTATTAATTCAGTATGTCTACCCTAATTTTCATCCCCCTGTCCGTGTGACCGGGCTAATGATCCCCACGGAGGAGTAGCCGTTTACGTTCGAAACTCGTTATATTGTAAACCTCGCCTGGATCTCCAAGTCCATGAATTAGAAGCCGTTTGGGCTAAAAACCAAATTTAAACCAGAAGAGCATTTTCATAGGTTCCTTTTATCGTCCACCCAATGCGCTGATACGCTACTGGGATCTTGTGAGAGACAGTTTTAGGAAAGTAAACAACACAGCTCTACTACTTTGTACTTTTTGTGACTTTAACACAGACTACCTGAACAAACCCCTCTCGACACCTAACGGAAATCATTCAGTTACAGTCTTCACCAGTTAGTTACCGAATGAACCCGAATCACCGACAACACTACATCAACTTGTCTAGACCTGGTCATTACCCAACCCCCCGATTTAGTTGAATCTTGTCTAGACCTGGTCATTACCCAAACCCCCGATTTAGTTGAATCAATTCAAGTCCTACCCGCAGTCCTTAGCGATCACAGTATTCCATGTTTGCACCTTAAAAAACGCAGTTAAAAAACAATAGCAATTTCAAAAGAACTATATATTAACAACAATAAACTTAACATAGACGACGATTTTGTCGATTGTTACAACTTGTCGACTGGCAATACATTTTAAATATGAGAACTGTTGACGAAACTGTTGAGCATTTTACTGATACTTTCATGAGTCTAGCTAAACAGTGTATGCCAACTAAAATTATTACAGTCTACCAAAATGATGTACCTTGGATGACTGATGAAATACGACTCTTAATAGCAAAGCGTAAAAATATTCATGCAAAGGCTAAACAAACGGATTTGCCGGAAGACTGGCATAGTTTTAGACAATTTCGGAATTATGTCACAGCAAAAGAAAGAGAACGACAGGCTGACTTTTATACAGAGACTGATGAAAAGGCATCAGATCCACTAAACTTTGGCCAAAAGGACTGGTGGAAACTAGTTCGTTCTTTTTTCAATAAAAAGGGTATTAACAGTGATGACATTCTCCTTTACTGTCAAACGGCACAATGTATTATTCTAATAAAGACAAAGCCGATATACTAAATAACTTTTTCATAGAACAATCCACTCTCGACAACGACGATGACGAACTACCCTGCAGATGTCGTCTGCCAACTATGAAATAATGAAATTGTACTTACTGAAGACGATATCATATTAGTTGTTAGAAATCTCAACAAGACAAAAGTCATCTAGTCCAGAGCTCATCCACAACAAATTACTTATATGTGCACTAAATGTTATAGCTAGTCCTCTTACTCAGTTATCTAATAAATGCTTGAACGAAGGTAAATTTCCGTCCTTGTGGAAGAGAGCACATGTTTCACCTATTCACACAAAAGGACCAAGAGAATTGTGTAATAATTACCGCCCGATCTCGCTCCTTAGCTGTGTTGGTAAATCTTTTGAGAGATGTGTCCACAAATATGTGTACGCATTTTTAAAAACAAAATGAAGTCATCACCAGAGATAGTTTAATAAGGGCTGGTAAGGTGCTGGTCAGGTGTTTTGAACACTGAGTATGCACTCACTAGGAGGAGGGAGGAATCAGTTTTAGCCCAGCAGATGGCCTAGAGACTCGAACCTGTCAGGAAGCTGGACAAGGGGTCCTCGCCGCTGACCAGTCATTACCAGGTGAGCTATAGATAGTTGGGGAAAGCTACAGGTGAAAAACCTAAAGAAAAGAGAAAGAAAGAATTGATATACTGAATTGGGAAGCAGGTTACTTACACGAACCTTATTCGTGTTTCAGCCACCCTTCACCCTTCACCCTGTCAGCTATTCCTCCTCTGAGACGGGAGGTTAACGATGGCCATGGTGGTGGGAAACACACCGGTAGTTCAGCCCCAGCAATTAAAGACTCCAGGTATTCATAGGAGTCGGATCTCATCTTATCTCAGTGACAGGAGAATTCAAGGGGGCGACACTTTCTCTGATGCAGACAGGGCATCATGACAGTATGAAGCGAGTCTTATCTCTGATGCAGGTATAGCATCATAGATTTACAGGAATTATTCTACTGGTCTGGATCTTGGGCAATGTTATGTGAAGGCCATGACTTTATAGTGTAAAGAAGGAGGAAATCTTGTAAAAAGTGATTTCAATTCATAACCTGATTTATCTGTCAGTGTGAAGAGAAAGAGAGATGATGTGTAAACTCTGTTTATTAATTGTTTGATTCATTTAGTAAGTGTTTTCCCTGAAGGAGAGGGGGGAGAAGAAAAAACATTTGGTCGTGCGCCTTTTTTGGTTGATTGGAGAGACGTTGCGTGTGCGTATGGAGTAATGCTGTCATGAATGCGTGTCTGCAAAAGTGACAGTGTGACAGTGGTGACCCCGACGTGATTCGAACACGCAACCTTCTGATGTGACATACTCCCTCAGTTGATGACTTTGCATTAGACCCACTGCGACACAGGGCTGGGCTCTTTGGTGTCCTTGGGAGACGGACGCATCTCTCTCTCTCTCTCTCTCTCTCTCTCTCTCTCTCTCTCTCTTCTTCAAATAGTGTAAGTTCAGTGCATGGGAATCATGGTATTTGTTGTTGTAGATTGCCTGTTTGCATCGTTGTTAGATTATTATACTGATCTGTTCTATCGTCTTTCCTGTCTTTTAAATCAAATTAAGTATTTCTACACATTTCCCATTTTCCCGTTATTGATTCAGCATTTTTTCTTTCTCTCTTAAGTGTCAATGTTGTTTATACCATCCGCCCCCGACGTGTTTTTTTTGTTGTTAAACGTTTCCATCACTGCCAGCCATCATAAGAATTTGCTTGTTGTTGCTTCAGTTCAATAAGTGTTTATGTACACATCGTGTAAAGCATTAAAGAAACGTTTAACAACAACCACAACAACACGTCAAAAATAACGACGACGACGACAACACCAGCAACAACAATAACAACAACGTCAACACAACAACAACAACAACAACAAAACCCAACAACAACAACCACAACAACCACAACACAACAATGAGGAATCTCAATGGGCAAAACGGCAGAACAATGAAGACAGGAGAAAAAGAAAGCAAGGACCAACGCTGCTTGCACGATGAGAAACGACACGATGGTGGTCGCATAAATGTAAACACAGGGCGACAGACAAAAAAATCAGGAAAACATGATGGGCCATTATCAATGCGCCCAGACAACCGCACACAGAAACAACAAGAAACAAACATGAACAACGCAGCCAGTTTTTCTTCCGACTGACACTGGCAATTTTTTTTACCTGAATAGGTGAAAATGAGAAAATCAATAAGAACAG
>JADBJO010013008.1:0-19460 GCA_016801955.1 Conus betulinus | reverse complement strand
AATGGAGAGGGAAAAAAATTGAAGATGAAATAAAATGGAAAATGCGTATCATAAATACGAAAACCTCTTCACTAGCTGCATGAAGAAAACTATCGCATCCCTATATGTGTCGCCTGCTCCGAGGCCTTTCGTCCGCTGGATCGGACTCATCAGGGAGACACGGTGATTGTGTCTGTGCTCTTGGCGTCAGATAGAGAGACACACCACAGTCCATAATTCTGTGGTGTTCCGACCGCCAAGGGTTCGAAAAAGAATGCAACAGCACCCCCAAAGCAGCCAGCGAAAGGTAATAGAATTAAACAAACGAAAAAGGAGGACACCAGCTTAAGTAATCAAGCTGCTGATGAACCCCTTATCTGCTAAACTTCACAGAGGGTAGGCTGTCTTGCATAGATTTGAATAAGACTGACTATGCAGTGGTGTATACTTTAAAAGTGCTGTAGCCAATTGAGAAAAAAGATATACTGTCCCATGTGATAGAAAGTAAGACAGACAGTGGTCTTCAGTAAAATGATCTGTCTGCCCCATCCCATCTCAAGGGTGCTACAGTCTGACAGGCGGACTGGTGAACAGCGCCCAAAAACTTCATGATGAACATTTCTTCCATTGGAAAATACCAGCTGGTGGTGATCCGCATCAATGAAACCCGATCACTCGAACATGCATTCACACACACACACACACACACGCACGCACGCGCGCACACACCGACGCACGCACGCATGCACGCACACGCACGCACGCACACACGCAAACACGCACACACAAAAACAAACAGACACCTCTCTCTCTCTCTCTCTCTCTCTCTCTCTCTCTCGCTCGGGGGACAGTGAACTGCGGTAATATTGTCAAGACGCTTTGTTTTGACCTCTGACAATCACTGCTGATTGCGACGGACAGGGAAACGACTGTACCCCCAGATTCTGCAGACAGGTGTCTGATCAGCCATGCGCGTCTACTGCCATCGACTTCCGATGTGTCTGTGGCCGCTTTCTACCCGTCTTCATCGGGTTTATGACAAGAAGGGCTAAAGAAAAGGCTGCTGTCCGCATCGCCATTGTCACACTTCGACACAGAGGGGACGGTGTTACCTTTGGACTGCTCCTGTCGTATTTGTTCTGGGGCAGTTTGCTTCTTCGGTGTGGCGACATCGAATCAAACCCGGGACCCACCAACCTTCCTCCCAGCAGAGACTCCACACGCCAGACACGACTTCATAGTGGAAGTACCTTACGGAGAGTCAGTCAGTAGAGGTCAACGGACTCTCACACTTCTGGGCCTTCGTCTGCTACCACAGAACCTACAATCCGTGATCTCATGGCCACCTTGAACATGAGAAGTGACCAGACGGACGCTAAGCTGGACGCGGTGAAGCAGGAAGTCCACAGTCTCGGGAGGACCACGCAACTCTCCACGCTGAGCTGAGGGAGCTGAGGGAGGAGGTGACAGAGCTGAACAGAGAAAATGGGGAGCTGCAGAAGACCAACAACGACCTACGTCAGAAGCTGGACGACTGCGAGAAACAGATCGATGATCTGGAGGGTCGTTCCAAGCGGAACAACTTGATCTTCTACGGACTACCCAGGAGGGACGGGGAGACCAGTGCAGACTGCGAGGGCCTGGTGCGGGATTTGCTGACGGACAAGCTGGACCTGACGGATGACGTGGAGTTCGACCGTGTCCACCGGCTCAGTTCCCGACCCGACTCCCCGGTGATTGCTCGCTGCGCCTTTTATAAACAGAAGGTGAATATTCTAAAAGCTAAAGGTAAACTGAAAGGCTCTGAGGTCTATATCGGGGAGGACTTTTCGAAAGGGGTCAGGGACATCCGACGAAGGCTGACTCCACATTTAAAAAGGGCAAGGCAAGAGGGGGAAACGAGCCACGATGTGTTTCAACTATTTATAATTGACGGCAAAAAGTTCTCTGTTGACGCTCGTGACAGACTCGTAGACTTCAAATAGGAAACCGGCCAGCCCAGTTTTGTTAAGAAGGTTTTGTTTGTGAGGGAGCTATCCTCAAAGAGACACCGGTGTCATCGCCCAGTGTGACCCAGAATGAAAGTGAGCATGCACGGGATTTGAATGTGGATGACAGCGAGTGTGTTGAATGGGCTGACGAGAACTCTCGGTATGTTTCAACGTTGGAATGTGTGTCAAGTTCCGCACATGATTTTGGTGAACACAGGCGCTGGGAAAATGTTAGCAGCGAAAGTAAACAAAACCAGATCATTATCCTTACTTCATTGGAATGTTAATGGATTGCTTTCAAAATTACAAAACCATGATTTTGTCTCATTTCTTCAGTCGTTTGATTTCATTTGTTTAGTTGAAACGTTTATTGATGAACTTAAATCAGCTGTATTTTCTGGATATAAAATGTTTTCTTTACCTGCAATAAAATTAACAGCTAAAGGGAGAAGGTCAGGTGGAATCTTATGTCTCGTTAGAAATACATTTGTGTCACATGTCAGAGAGGTTGAAATAAAATCAGATATGTTTGGTGCATTAATCATCAGTAAAACATTGTTTGCTGTAGACAAAGATATATTTGTATGTGTATTCATACGTACCTCCAGAAGGTTCTCCTTATTATGCATGTTTTGACTCCGAGAATGGCATTGCATTGTTGGAAGATTATTTGTCCAGTTGTTTATTAGTCGTTGAAGATGTATATGTATTGTTGTGCGGGGATTTAAACAATCGCACAGGTAGTGTTTCACATCATTGTCAAGAGTTTTCCGATATTTTGAATTTTCAACATGCAAGTCATCCATTGAGTGTCAATCGATTTTCAGAAGACTCTGTATTGAATAATTATGGCAAACAGTTGTTGATATGTGTACTGCATTTGATTTGTGCATTCTTAACGGTATGTGTAATGGCGACCAACAAGGTTGCTACACGTACATTTCAGATACCGGATGCAGCGTGAACGATTACTTTGTTATGTCATGTGAATTGTATGCATTGTTGTGTGATTCATGCGAGTTACGAATATCTGAGAGAGTGACTCTGATCATATGCCTGTGGAACTTCATTTGAGTTTTTTATAGTGACAATGTCATGTCGGAGAGAAATTCTTCTGTCAACAGTTTTACGTCGGAAAATACGTATGGAATGAAGATTATGCTGATGTGTTCATGAACAACATTGTTTCGGAACAGATTAATGAGAAAATTAACTATGCCGTCGGCCTAATTGATGTCAATATATAAATGAAGCCTTGAATGTTTTCAATACATGTATTAAAGATGCTGCAGAGTGTATGAAAAAAGAAATAAGAATTAATAATGATTTAAAAGACCAAAGACTGGTTTGATTCTGAATGTCATCAAAATAAAAGAAAAGTCCGTAATTTACTTAAGAAATTTAAACGTACACAACACGAGAAAAGATCGTGATAGTTACTGTAGGGCGAGAAGAGAGTATAAACATTTGCAAAGGATAAAGCGGAAGCAATTTAACAATACATTACTGACTGAACTGATCGCATCTATAGAGAATCAAAAAGAATTTTGGAAGAACGTACATCGGGTTTCATTAAAAAGAAGACAACCAGCGAACAGTATTAGTATGGAAACCTGGTATGAACATTTTACGACACTTCTAACTAAAGATTTAGAGCATAATAGTGAATTTCAGTGGAATCAAGGAGAAGGGGAAAATGATTATTTAAATCGTCCAATATCCAAAGAGGAGGTGGTAATTGCATTACGAAAAGTTAAAAACCGTAAGGCTGCTGGGCCAGATGGTATAATTGGTGAACTGCTGAAGTATGCATGTAAAACAGATGTAATTTTGAACTTCTTTGTTACCTTCTTAATTCTTTATTCAACAAGGGAATTTATCCTGAATGTTGGACTGAATGTATTGTTCTACCACTGTATAAAAAAGGCGACGTGAATAATCCTAACAATTACAGAGGAATTTCTTTAAGTGACACGAGCAGCAAATTGTACAGTACTATCATCAATCATAGGCTGCAGGGATGGATTGAAGATAATAATATAACTGGCGAATATCAGGCAGGATTTAAACGCAACTATTCAACAGTTGATCATATGTTTACTTTGATGGCCTGTGTGCAAAAACAGTTTTCTTTAAATCGTAAATTATATGTAGCTTTTATAGACTTTGAAAAGGCATTCGATTCAGTGAATAGAACTCTTCTCTGGCCTATTCTGTTAAAAGCTGGCGTTCATGGTAAGCTGCTTAAGTGTATAATAAGCATGTATTCCTGTGTAAAAGCTAAAGTTCGGTGTGGGGGTAACATGACTGATTATATTCAATGTACCTCAGGTGTAAAACAAGGGGATGTATGTAGTCCTGTTTTGTTCTCTCTTTTCATTAACGACTTGACCTCAGAAGTTGTTAAAACTGGAAAACATGGTGCACAATTTACCTGTGATATTCTTGAATTGTTTATACTCTTTGGCTGACGATGTTGTTTTGATCTCTGAAACTGTTATAGGCTTGCAAACTCAACTAAATAGTCTGCTCCGATCTGCAACTTCACTCCAGCTAAAAGTCAACATGTCAAAAAGCAACATTATCGTGTTTAGAAAGGGTGGGTATTTAGGAATTAGAGAAAAGTGGACTTACAATGGAGTGGTGATGCCTGTAGTTAACGTATATAAATATTTGGGAATATATTTTTCAACAAAATTAAGCTTCACTTTTGCATGTAAAGATCTTGCAAGTAGAGCCAAGCGTGCATTACTCTGCATTATGCAACAGCTATCAAAATTAGAAAACACATCTTTAAAACTATTCATGAAATTGTTTGACTCTCAGGTACAGCCTATCGCACTATATGGAGCTGAACTTTGGGGACTTTATGATTCTGCTGGTTACTGTGAAAATGTTCATTTATTTTTGCGCTCAAGAAGTTTTTACGAGTGAGCATGCGAACACCTAACGATTTAATCTATGGCGAAGTAAAACAGATATCCGATATATTTGAATTCTGCTATCAAGTGTATACGCTATTGGCTGAAAATAACACAATGGACATCTCAAGGTTGCCAAGGAAAGCATATAATATGTTATATGATTTGGATGCGAGAGGAAGAGTAAACTGGGTTTCAAATGTGAGGGTTAGATTATATGAACTTGGTTTTTGTTTCGTGTGGTTACACAAGGGGTGTCGGAAATATGAATGATTTCCTTTCGGATTTTTCGGAATAGACTTATCGATTGTAGATGGCAAGAATGGTCATGGCATATTCAAGAAAAGCGATCGTTTTGCTTTTTACAGACAGTTCAGAAGTATATACATTGTGTTCCATCATATCTATCAATTAAAATAGACAATCATTTAAGGTATATTATGACAAAGTTCAGATTAGGTATTTCTGAACTTTTTGTTCATTATTATCGTTACAGGAAGCATAGCAATGTGATCTTCTCTGTCCGTTGTGTAAAAATGCCGAAAGAAAATGAGGTTCACTTTGTGTTCTGCTGTCCTGTTTTGAATGATCTGAGGAATCAATTAATTGATCAAAATATTTCTAAGCATCCTTCTTTATTTCGACTCTCATTACTCATGGCATCCACAAACGAAGCCACCATAAAACGTTTTGCTGTTTTCTTGTACAAGGCGTTTAGGATTAGAAGTATAGTATGCAGTTAAGAATTAATTGTTGTGTACTGTTTGATATTCAATTAGTCGATTACCTGTTGCACTTTGATGAATATTTGATTGATTGGTTCCTGTTTCTTTTTTCCGAAAAGATTTGTTCATATTACCCCCTTCATTATGGGCTAGGGCCTATATGAATAAAACATCCGTATCCGTATCCGTATCCGTATCTCTCTATATATATATATATTGCACTAATGTATTCCCAGGGTAAGTAACTCAGCACCATTCTAGCAATTTACAGAGTAGCTTGGTGTTGCAATGACCGCAAGAGATGTGAGTTCAATGGATGGTCAGAAGTAGTAGTGTGCGTAGGACTGAGGTGTCACCACAAGAAAGAACAAAGAAAGACACAAGATGAAAAAAGAATAATATGAACGTGCTCTTAGCGAAATACAGTTAACCGATATATGCCCCAATTTTTTTCCAAACAAAAGTTGCGTATCTGAATGGCATGTCTGTAATTTGCTATTTTGTGCTGATTTGGAGTACAACTTTGATTTCAGTGATTTAGGAGATATAAAATATGCCCGTCCCATAAATGGGACGATGGACACGATAGGGTAGGGGTTTTCTTGCTTTTGGCATGACACTTGAAAGGAAAAATAAAGGATTTACTAATCTTTCATTGAAATAAAATCATTCAATATGCCAAGAAATAGCCACCAAAGTAAATTCTAAGCAAACTTTGCCTTTGATAAATGAAAATGAAATTGTTCATTCTTATATCTTGTACGGAATGAAACAAAATCTGAAGAAACGTTTTTTTTCTCTTTTTTTGTGAATTCTGAATTCAACTGAACTGGAGAAGGGAGGGCTGGTGTCTTGGATCATCAAGATTGAAGGCATTGAAAGTATCACTTTCCATGGTACTGCTGGAAGTATCTGTCATGTACCCCGACCTTGCATTTTGAGCACCGACGCTGGTCTTCAGGCCGCATGCATCGCATCTCAAACTGTGGTGGCCATCTTTCCACCAGGTGGTCCACACGGTCAAACCTGACTCCTTCTGCCACACGCTTGTTCACAGAGTACAAAGCTTCTTGGATGGCCAGGTACTGCATGAGAAGCCCATGCAAGGTAGACCCTGGAAACTGTCCTGTGGATGGCGAGAAGATCCAGTTGGTTGTTCTTTGCTGCCCCAGTTGATCTGTAGAGATGCACACCTGTTGGATGCACACAGTAAAGAAACGATTGCCCACCACCACTGTTTGGAGCGTATGGCAACCCTGTATTTGTCCATGTTCTGGTCAGTGCGATCGACACCGCCCATGGTTTGGCTGTAGTGGTAAATCAGAAATCATTCTTACTATTTCACCCACAGGATCATAAATTTGCCAGCGTTGACCATGTTGGAATACTGTGGTAGTAGCAGGTGCCTGCAGCTGACGCCCATTGAGGTTGGATACTCTCCCCTCCCCGTCTTCTTCACCGCTGTGGTCATCAGTGTCCTCATTCACAGGAGGTGGCTCAATGTAGACAGTGGCTTCTTGGATGCTGCTGTCATCTTCCAGCATTGATAGAACTTGATGAACATTATAGAGTCTGAGAGACAAGAGAAGCAAGTTCCTTCTTTGTATGTGTTAAAAACCCCACCCTCTTGTGCCCACTGTCCCATTTTTTGGACGGCACTTTAAATATTCACAAATGCAAGCAAGATCATTTTCTGAAAAATCCATGAAAAACATTTTCAGATAAATCATTATCTCCATTATTTGTTCTTTGTTTGATATTTATTTATTTATTTTTATTTTTATTTATTTATTTTTAATACGAACTCACCATTTACTGCTTGCTATGATGCTCTCCAGTCCACACTCAAAATTGCAAATGGCAACCTCCCTTGGAAAAGCTAAGGAAGATTAATTCCCCACATAGCCTCCATTGACCTGTCTTGAGCATATAAATCTCTGTATTGGGTTCAGTTGACTAGTATCATCATTACAATATTGCGTCCCATAAATGGGACGGTGGGCATATATGAGGTAAAGAATGTTGGCTGAAATACGCTGACCAGGCGCACAGTTTCAACATATGTATATTGCTCTGTTTATTTTGTTTACTCATTTAATTGAAGACTGAGCTGCTTTTGAAAACGCAATTCTCGTGCTCTACGTCGTTTCTCTAAAATTACGTTCAAAGTGTACAGGAAAGGGTTGAGTGCTGAATTGAGTGGTAACACGAAAATGGCCATTCCAACGTTGGCCTCTCCTGGAATGGCGACACCAGTGGCAGCCAGAACCCCACACAGACCAACAGGAAACCAACACAGAAAAATCAGACACTGCAATGGACAGGAGGCGCCTGGCGATAGTCGATTCCTTGGACTGCACACTTTCGTTGTCTTTGTCTTTGGTCTGTGTTAGCTGATCAGCAATCGCATTACTCCTCACCGACCAGTAGATAAGAAGCTGACCCACTCCAATGATCATAAAAAGGATTAGGTTGCAAATGACCATGATGCCAAACGAATAAATGTGACCAGGAAAGTCAGCTCTGGTGACAGGCAGTGGAATGCAGATACCTGTCTGGTGGAAAAACTCCCAGTGTGAGGTTACAGGGAGCAGAGGTACAGACGCCAGTGCAATCCCAGTGCCCAAATGACTGCACAGGCTATGTGAGCTGACCTGGCTCCAAACCGGATGTGACTGAACGGAAAACGAAGCACAAGGAAGCGATCTAAAGTGATAAAACAGATTAGAAATGCCGACACTTCAGAGGATAATAAGGATAAAAGTCCTGCAATGCTACAAGCAGAACTCTGTTTCCATATAGTATCATTCCAAATATAGGTACCTGCATAAATTTGTCTGCTACGCCTATGAAGATTAAATAGACACCCATCAGAAAATCAGAGGCACACAGATGAATAACAAAAATTACAAAACCAGTCTTGGTGTTTTTTTTGACATAAAATATACGCGATACACAAGTCCACCCAGATTTCCAAGAACAGCAAGCACAGCAAATACCCCTAGGGCGCAACGATAAGCCATAGACTTCAACAGGTCATGACATGACGAGATTTCATCCGATGGAGCCAAACATTCCCCTTGGAAGCTGTCTGGCAAAACAACAGAACAACACAATTTGAAATTATCTGCAAAAACTTGCAGGAGATCTGTCATGTGTTTCATGAAGGCTGGAGCAAAATCAATGACAGGACAACCCTGTAAGTTCAAAACCTGAAGTTTATGAAACAAGTGCAGTTCTCCTAGGACCTTTATATCATTCCAGGACAGATCTAGAACTTTCAACTGTGGCATAACAGCTGACAACATGCTCATATTTATAGATTCAATTTGGACATGGGAGATATTGATCATCATTAATGATGGATGTGAGTACCAGTCTTGGACGTAGATGTTACCAGCAGATAGGGGGTTACCTGCCAGATTCAATCTCCGCAGGTGGGGCATTGCTGCAAAGTGGCTAAAGTTGATGGAATGAAGTAGATTCTGGTTAAGATCCAAACTATGAAGATTCGGCAAAGCAGCTTCTGTTAAACGCTTCCATCCACACGCCGTTACGCCCAGGTGGATCAACATAATGTTATCAGTGATATCACTCATGCGTGTTCCACTACCTGAGACGTCCAGGTAGCGTATCTGTGGGAAAGAGCGGATGTAAAAAGTCCGGTTACAGGTGAAGGCAAGACCGTAACAAACACATGCCTGAGGACAAGGAATGTTGCACATCAGTTCATCATCATGTTGTGGACACTGTGGCAGACCATCACACAGGTGATTCACGTGCAGACAGATCGTTCGATCACGGTACCTACATCGATACAACCCTGAGCAAGTTCTGTAAAAATTAAAACAACCAAGTTCGTCTTCAAGACCTGGACAGTCGATTATGTCATTGCAGCGGACATAGACAGGGAGACAGTAACCACTATCGTGACACTGAAAATGAGTGTCTGGACACTGCGTTTGTGTGTTTTCTGGTAGTGGGGTCACGGTGAATCCACCTGGCGTGTCAAAGTTAACTACAGCTGGTGGCCTTATCTTACAAGCAATGGGATTCACGGTTCGACAACTCGACTCGTC
This sequence comes from Conus betulinus, assembly GCA_016801955.1. Lineage (NCBI taxonomy): Eukaryota > Metazoa > Mollusca > Gastropoda > Neogastropoda > Conidae > Conus > Conus betulinus. The sequence goes on along the minus strand of JADBJO010013008.1, from coordinate 9,765 downwards.
CTTGTTTGTGTTGCAGTCCTTGAACCCATCACAGCTTTTCCTCCAATCTACACACTGAACAAAAAAACAGCTGGCGTGATTCATGAATGTAAACACCTCTTATACCTTTCACACACACACACACACACACACACACATACACACACGCACGCACACACGCACGCACGCAGAGAGAGAGAGAGAGAGAGAGAGAGAGAGAGAGAGAGAGAGAGAGAGAGAGAGAGAGAGAGAGAGAGAGAGAGTTGTGTGTGTGTGTGTGTGTGTTCTCTCTACACTTGTCTTTATCTCTCTGTCTTTGACCCCCACTCACACACACACACACACACACACACACACACACACACACACACACACACAAATGAGTGCGCACGCACACGCGCAAGCGTGTGCACACATGAGAGCACGCACGCACACACACACGCACGAATGCAAACACACACACACACACACACACACACACACACACACACACACACACACACACACACACACACACACACACACACGCAACTGAGTTATATATACTGATTAGTCTGCTTATCTCTTCACAGAAATAAAAACAAAATTGTGAGTTACATTCAAAAGAAAATGATGCATTACATTTCAAAACAACATCGAATCTGCTTATCTCTTCATTGTAAAACATTGGCGTTATATTAAAAAGAAATGCATATATTTAAACTGATCAGACTAACACATTTTCAAAAAAGGTACTTCTTTAGTATATGAGGTTTACAATACATCAAAATGTTTCAAACGTATATGAAAACATTCTTATCCACTATAATGCAGTAAAATATTTCAAGCAAATGAAAACAAAAAAATCAATAGCTAACTACTTGCTTCTGTAGAAACCTTGATACAAGTGATAAAATACCACTGAATGGATAAACAGGGTGACGCTCTTTCGCGCATTTCGTAGACTGATGTTACAGTCTTTTATCTCACACAATCTTTTTTCAGTCTTTTCCGCAAAGTATATGGATGTATCAATATGAGTATTTGAGTGTTTCGTACTATGTGTATAATCCCAGTGCTTGAAAGTGATATTTCATTTTAATACACACTGGTATAGGAATAAGTTCCAAAGCCCTTTGATGCCGTAGAGGGCAGTGAAAGTGAATTCACTATGTCCAGGGTACTATGTAGCAAGGCAGGGCTCAATCCACCACCACCATCACCCCCCCCCCCCCTGCTCCTCGCCACTTTCACTTTTTGTAATGCCACGATTTTGTCATCTATACTACTGGCCATCGCTGACCTTCACTTCTAAAGGAAGGTTATGGGCGTTTCAATGAGTGTGCCAGGAGTTCTACACGCATTTACACATGGGAACTCATGCGAAGGACTTGCGGACAGGGCAGTCAGAACAAATGTTAACTCCAGCTAACGAAAACTTGGCTCAATGGTGAGTCAAACTTAAGTTTATGAACTTGGCATCTTACCAACCGTGCCCCCCCTCCCCCCCGGTCTCTCCCCCATTGTCATTGTGTTTACTTATTATTGTTACAGCCCAGGAGAACATTATCTCTGAACACCTTGTGAACAGCACAAAAACAGCGAAGTAATTCATCGACCCACACATCTCAAACATGAATGAGAAAATATTGCATATCATACTGAAAGAATCTGCAATACTCTGACGTGGGCTTACGACATCACATTTTTCTCATAGAAGACCAGAATAAAACCCATCTGAATATTAGTACACAAATGCATTCTATAAAATGTATCAAATAATATGTGTACTACAAACGCATATGCAACACACACAGCAGTAAATTAAAAACCGTGCACAGCGAACAGAATACTACACACATCCCAGCACAGAATTATCTCAACAGAAATGTACATTATCAGACACTTGACGCTTGTGGAAACAAAAGGAGAATGAATTGGAAGGCAGAAGGTTAGGAGGGGAGGTGTGACAGGAAGAAAAACAAATAGGGCAGAAACAAAGAGTGACAGAAGAGGCCATTTTCAGCACACCGTTTTCAGATGTGGATGTTACTTGTACTGAAGGAGTCCTTTGCATCCCGCGGGGACCCATTTTTCTAGAGTTATTTTTTTCGTTAGACTTTTTGTCTCAGTCTTTTACAAAAAAAAAGTATGAGGTATCAACATTTCAGTAAATGTATCACATCAGGGCTTGTCAGCAATATTTTAATACATACTATATATCAATCAGATATGACCACATGTATCTCATTTCCCCCTCCACAACAACAACAACAACAACAACAACAAAAATGCATATTAACCAACAAAAGCAAGCCAATTTATCCTCTACCAGACATTTTTTGTCGCCTTGCTGTTCCTCTCAAATTTGAAATTCACATCAACATTCATTCTGAAAAAAGGTCGCGAGGCAAAAGACAATCCAGTGAGCAATCCGTCTACTTTTGTCGCCTTTGCATCCAAACTGATCAACTTTCCCCCCCCCCTCCTTTGTGTGTGTTTGTGGCCGTGTGTGTGTGTGTGTGTGTGTGTGTGTGTGTGTGTGTGTGTGTGTGTGTGTGTGTATGTGCGTGCGTGCGTGCGTGCGCGCGCGCGCGTGTGTGTGTGCGTGTGTGTGTGTGCGTGCGTGCGTGCGTGCGTGCGTGCGTGTGTGTGTGTGTGTGTGTGTGTGTGTGTGTGTGTGTGTGTGTGTGTGTGTGTGTGTGTGTGTGTGTGTGTGTGTGTGAGTGCTTTCTTCACTTGCTCTAGCTCGTCCTTTCTATTTCTTCACTGTTTCTGATTTAACTAAGACATTTTTTCCCCTGTAGAATGAAGGCGAAATCAAATCCTATTTGTAGTCCTTCTTGAGACTTTGATCGTGACTTCGCCAGTTACCAGGCAAACATCTGCTTCATAATGGACCTTTACATTTTGCATGCAGGAATTGTCCCGCCGAAAAGATCCAATGCCAAATCGAATCTCCTAGGTGGTACTTGTGTGGTCGTAAAAGGAGCATACTGATGTCGTGGATATGCATTTACTGGAATAGACATGCCTTCACATTTAAAAATATTGATGAGATTTACCCTCAGGCATTCTAGACAATCTTTGACTGAGCACAATTATGTTTCGCGTGTCTTCATTACCTCTGGATGTGTTTGATCGTCTTCCTATGTCCACACGGCCCATTCCAGGTCAGATAATAACAAAATTGGAACCTTCGACTGGGTTGTGTTTGCATGTACCAGGACATAATTGATTTAGGCGGCGTGCCGTTCGTGCACATCTTTGTGAGGACCCTAACTTGTCATGTAAAAGACAGACAACTCTGCAGTGTGGCTGGTTCCTGCTCACAGCTGAAAATAATAGGTCAAAGGAAGAGACAAAGGAGCAGGTTAAACGTCCGTTGAATTAAAGTCTGGACAATGGACAGCTGCTGGCAGGATCGCCACAGACCATGGGCTGAATGTGGCTGTGCATGGGGGAGCCCTGTGAACTGTGTGGAAGTAACTGAGCTAGGGGGGCATCGACAATGACCGACAAGAGGGTAAAATGAAGAATCAGCGCAACACGCCACATAAAGGTAATTAATTTCGTACCAATTGGAAAAGAGGGGTGAAGAGAAGGAATTCCAGATAAAGTGGACAGGTGATGAGAAACGGAAGAGCACGAACCTGTCCCTGACCACAGTCTATCATGTTCGGCTCACACGGAGATGCTGACAGAAGTCTTCGTCACATCCATTGGAACAGTCCTCTCTAAAATTGCAGACAACACTGTAAGGCACAAACTCCCTGGGTATGTCACAGTAGAAGTACGGCTGTTCCAGTCCCTGGGACATACTGCATGCCGCCTTGTACCATGTCTCCGTGTTCTCCAGTTCCCTGCATCGGCTCTCTAAATCACAGGCTAGCAATTCTTGAGTTAGATGCTGCATTGGACATTTCTCAAGATGAACACCTGCCATGGTCATGCTGCTCGGGACAGGGAGTGTGACAGGTGTTCTGCTGTGATGATGATCTGGAAAGTTTGGAAGTTCACAGACTACGCTGTCGTGCCAAGTGAGGCAGTTTTCGTGAACGAACACGTCATTGACGGCGTTCCAAGAAATGCACGCATAATGTGTATTTGAATACCCTCTCATCTCTTTACCCAGAAAAAGAGAACTAAACCACCACTCTCCCAAAGTAAAGTTCTCATATACCTGCAAGAATTGTTGAACAACTGAGCCATGGTTAAATAACACACACACACACACACACACACACACACACACACACACACACACACACACACACACACACAACGCACGCACGCACGCACACACAAGCACACACACACAATGCCACCGCAATCTTTTGCCCCCCCCCATCCCCCCCCCCCCCTTCTTTACACGTGTGAGCGCACACAGACAGACAGACACACACACACACACGCGCACGCGCGCGCGCGCGCACACACACACACACTCACACAGGCACACATGCACCCGTTCCCCCTCCTATCAGAAGAAAAGCAACGGCAAAAGCATAAACAACAAAAGACTTACGAAATCCCCCACACATCTCTCTCTCTCTCTCTCTTTCACACATTCCACTCACAACTGAGACCTTCATTGATCGCTGGAAAGAAAATCAGCCATTTGGAAAAGATGTTTAGGGTTATAGCAACAGTATAATATAAATGCAGAGTCTTGCGAATTTTGTCGCAACACCAGGCAAGATGGAAATAACAAAGGTCAACGTTGGGGTCAAAATTATGTTTTTTACATTAATCAATTGAAAAATAACAAGTCCAGGTGGTTTCACAGCCGATGATTTGTGTGTGTGTGTGTGAGTGTGAGTGTGTGTGTGGGGTGTGTGTGTATGTGTGTTTGTGTGTGTGTGTGTGTTACTCTCCAGTAAATGGAAAAGGGAAACAGAAAGCTACTAAGGGTAATGACGCAATTGAAAACGTTGACGTCATTGCGCTTCGTGTCACGGAAGTTCTTTTGCCTGTTCTCTCTGTCCAGATAGAAAAAGGATTCCAGAAATGTTTACAAACATGTGTGGCAACTGTAGTGGCTGCTGTTCAGGAGGAAAAGGAACAAGCTCAGGCAAAAGCAGATCGTACCAACCTACTGCTGAAATACGATCTGGACAGACTTGCGCAGTACCAGAGGAGGGAAACTATTAAGATCACCGGCCTGGAAGAAGAAAAAGGAGAAGACACTGAAAAAGAGGTGATGAAGCTTTTTGATCTGCTGGAATGTGGGTGTGAAGGCGGAGGGCATATCAGTTGTTCACCGAATGGGAAGCGAGGTGATGCGGGTTCTAACAAGAAACCATGTCCGGTGTTGGTAAAGTTCACTTCTAGGAAATCAAAAGCTGCGGTGATGAAAAAAGCAGCTCCTTAAGGATTCTGAGAAGTACATAAATGATGATCTCACGCCTCTTCGAGCACGGCTTCTTCACTTGGTCAAGTACCACGACAGCGTCCAGCGTGTGTCCACCTCTCACGACGGAAAGGTCATCTGTGACTTGAAGAAGAAGGCTGGCCAGACTGCGGGTGACGTAATCTACCTCGACAGCCCGGACGACCTCTTCCGGATTGGATTGGACCAGATTAACTGCCGTCAGATGGGGTTGTCGAACTACGTGTCCTCGGCATAGGATGAACCAGGAACACCTCGGGCTCGCCAACATTCCACTATTCATTGTTCATTACCTTATTCTGTTGAAAAAAAGCAGCATTTCTATTTTTAATTCTGACAGTTCAGGTGTTTCGTCCGCGCCAGCTCCTGATCGTTTTCAGTCAGACGTGCACGTGATTTCTTCCGTACCTGCACCTTTTAATCTGTCTTTTTTATCATTGAATGCCTGTGGTTTAAGAAGTCGGATACAGGATCAAGACTTCGTTGGTTACATAATGCAATTTGATGTTGTGACGTTCACTGAAACCAAAACAGACGTTCAAGACACAGAGTTTATATCGGCTATATTTTCTGATTTGGGTTATTCCGTCGCTTTACTAAGTAGAAAATATCTTTCACATCAACGATCTGGTGGTATAACAGTAGCATATAGATCCAATTATTCAAAAGATATCCAGTTTTTAGAAACAAAATGTGAAAGAAACTGTGTCATGCGGATTAAAATTAAGAAAAATCTTACAGGTTATGATAAAGATGTTCTGGTTGGAGCTGCTGTATATATTCCTCCCGAAGGTAGTGTATATGGTGGTGTTGATTGCTTTCATGATCTCCAGACTAGTCTTATGCGGCATAATTCTGAAGATTTATGTGCTGTTGATGGTGATTTCAATTCATATACCAAAAAATTACCAGATTTTCTTGATTTAGACCGACATGATGACGATGAAGATAATATTTTTTTTTAATGAATTACCCTTCTGCATGGAACATCATGACATTCCTTATGAAAGACACTCCCAAGATTTTCAGAGACCAAACAACTATGGTTATAGATTTCTGGATTTATGCAAATCTCATAAGCTGCTCATATTCAGTGGCAGAGTTGGCAGAGATGCAGAATTAGGAAAATATACTAGTAGTGGATGCACTGTTATTGATTATATCATAGGTTCACCTCATTTGTATCCTCATGTCACAGATTTGATGTTGATCCTTTTGTTTGCCATGTTATTAGATGTTCACTGTCCTCTAGTTATGTGTTTAAAAGGTATTCAAGTCAGGCATGATGACTCACAGAAAACTGTAAGATGCAGTCTTCAACAATCAGTTGAATATTCAAATGTTAAGACTGATGATGGTCAAATCAAAATTAAAAGATGGGATGCTGCTAAAGCAGAGTATTTCCGAGAAAGTTTGTGTGTTAAAGATTGAAGATTTAAACAATTTACTTGACAATGATAATGAATCAGTAGCCAATATAAATGAGTTGTTAACACACATTCTTATGAAAGCCGCCAAGGATACCCTTGGTGAAGTTCAGAAAGGAAATAGAAGACAGTCGTCAAAACATAATCAAAATAAACTTGGTTTAATATTGTGTGCAAGAATAGGAGGGCCGCTTATTTTAGAGCTAAAAATAAAATTAAACAGAATGACTCCATTGGTAATCGTGTAAATTTGTTTGATTAAAAGTAAAGATTATAAGAAGGTATTAAGAACATCAGAAAGAATTCACAACAAAGAATGGCACACAGAGAGATTGGGTGTTTAAAGGACAAAGCGACCGAAGAATACTGGGCAAAAATAAAAACAGGAAACCAAATGTGTCGTGTCCTATTGGTTTCAATGACTTTTATGACCACTTTAAAAAATATGAATCTTCACGTTGATGATGATGGGGTGGAAGATGATGTTGAATGTGATATAAATTTTGATCTCGAGTTTTTGAATAGACCAATGGAGGATGTAGGTGTAGAATCGGCGGTGCAGAAATTGAAAAATGGGAAAGCTCCAGGTGATGACAGGATTATAAACGAATATATTAAGATCAGCGTGCCCTTAATGACAACAATTTATCGTAAACTTTTCAATAAAGTTCTTAACTCAGGTGTGATTCCTGAAGAATGGGTAGTGGGACTTGTTCTACCAATCTACAAAAGGAAAGGCAATAAAGACGACTGTGACAATTATCGTGGAATAACACTGCTTAGCTGCGTAGGTAAATTTGTTTACAACGATTTTGAATAATCGATTAACTGATTTTCTTGAAAGTAATAAGCTGCTTTCTGAAAGTCAGGCTGGTTTTCGTCGTGGTCATTCCACATTGGATCATTTTATTGTTTGAAAAGCCTTGTAGATATTTGCGCTGCTAAAAAAAAGCAATTTTTTTTTGTGCTTTTATTGACTTTAGGAAGGCTTCTGATTCTGTGTGGAGATTAGGGCTATGGCAAAAAACTTGTAAAGCAAGGAGCGAATGGTAAGATTCTCCAGGTGATTGTAAACATGTTTCATCAAATCAAATCGTGTGTTTTCATAAGCAGTAACAAATCTGATTATTTTAGTAGTATAGAGATGTGTGCGGCAAGGAGTAAAATTTGTCTCGGGTTCTTTTTTCTTTGTTTTTGAATGACCTCGAACAATATTTTTCTGATCACAATTGTACTTCGTTAAATATTGATTTAGATATTCCTGATGCAGACTTAAGCAGTTATCTTTGTTTATTTTTGCTTTTGTATGCTGATGACACTTTTTGCTTGCTACCTCATGTAATGCTTTGCAAAAAGCTCTTACTGCGTTTAAAGAGTATTGTACTGGATGGAAACTAACTGTTAATGTGCAGAAAACTAAAAGTTGTGATATTCAATGGACGTAAGGATAATAAAACATGTGTTTAAATTTGGTAAAGAAGTCATTGAAATAGTAGATAGTTTCAAATATTTGGGAATCTGTTTTAAAAGATCTGGTAAATTTCATAAATCTAAAAATCATAGGCATGATCAAGCACAAAGTGCGATGTTTTTATTACTCCAAGTCGCTCGAAATCAAAAATTACCGTGAATATTGTTTTAGATCTATTTGAAAAAAATGGTTGTACCTGTGCTATTATATGGCTGTGAAATATGGGGTTATGAAGATATCAAAATCATAGAAAGCTTGCAACTTAAGTTCTTAAAGCATTTACTCCAACTTAATTGCAGTACCATGACAGAGTTATTATATGGGGAACTTGGGATTTATCCGTTGTCTGTGCAAATTAAAACCCGAATGATCCGATTCTGGATCTCACTAGCAACTCAAACGGATAAATATTCGAGTAAAATATATTGTGTTTTATATGACTTGTATAAAAATGGTATTTATATGTCTGGGTGGATAAAGTGTATACAAAGCATTTTCGTAGAAACAGGCTATGATTGTATTTGGAAAAACACAGCAGTTTTCTAACGAAAGATCGTTATGTAGAAAAACATTTCTTATCTTTGAAAGATAACTATGTACGTTTGTGGAATAGGGTGTTACATTGAAGTAATAAATGCCTATTCTGTGGAAATTATAAAACAGATTTCAAACGTGAAAATTACATTGAACAATTACCTGATCTATATATATTTCCCTTAATTAAATTCCGATGTAGTAATCACAAACTCATGATTGAAGTAGGAAGAAGACTTGGTCTTGCCCGCGAGGAACGCTTTTGTAAAGATTGTAAACAAGATGTTGGAGACGAATTTCATTTCATTATGGAATGCCCAAAGTATGAAGAGTTACGAGTACGTTTTATTCCCAGAAAGTATACGAGTGTGAAATCTGTTTACAACCTGTGCAGACTATTCTCGGCTGGCAAGAATGTTCTGTTAAAGTTGAGTAAATATTTAAAATTCAGCAAAATGGTGTAAGTTTATGATGACCAGCCTGCTCTATGTTTTAGTGATTATGCCCATTACGCCTTTAATACACATAAAACGCTTCCTGCATTTTGCTTAGTCATTTTGTGTCATGTTGAAGGGGATTACATTGTTTTTTTTTTGTTCCATGTCCCCCCCCCAAAGGCGTGTTGTGTGTGTGTGTGTGTGTGTGTGTTTTGGAGTGGGATTAACGTTTTCGTAGTAAGACTCTTACTTTTTTTTTCTTTTAAAGACGGATTAGGCGACCAAAAGGACACTGTTACACAGTAAGCGAATGACTTCTTTAGCACAAGGTAACCGTAGTAGCCAAGCTTGTAAGAGATCGTTGTAGATCCCGTGGTAGGTGTTCGGCTTGCAGACGACAAAATGCACCAGGCGGTATTGAAAGTAAGAGGATCCTTTTATTTACAAACGTGAAGAATATAAGACTAAAAAAACAAAACATCCTCTGACATTCAGGTTGAATAATTCGCACAAGAACTCCAACCGTACATGCAGCAGGCAGTATTC
>JADBJO010013007.1:40000-54603 GCA_016801955.1 Conus betulinus | reverse complement strand
ATAGAGTAATTTCCATATGGTTTTGCTTGTTGTACTGAAATTGTGTCTGTCTCCTCATCTGACTAGATTCAATACATATTTCAGATTGCATGTATGTGGGTACCTTCACTGCAATGGTGATGGTTATCAGTTTCAACAGTCTTTGAACGCAAAAAAGCCAGACTACCTTTTTGTCCTCCTATATTTCCATGTTCCTGTCAATAGCATTATTCTCACTGTAATCATTTTGAATCTCCAGAATGACCCCATCCAAAGGCGTTCTGTCAGTGCCAGTTGTAATCGTCTATAGAGGCCAGAGCATTAAATGCTGGATCACCAAGAGATCTAACAATAGAAAAGAGCCCCCGCTATTGCCGAGCACCCGAGGTGAAGTCAGCTACTGACATCACTAATTGCTCAATACGATGTCCAGATCTTCACTGTAGTGAGATTGCCAATGCATATCTTCAAAAATAGGAAATGAATTCGCAGACAAAATGACTGACTCTTGAAGTCAGCACAAGTTTGGATTCAGAACAAAATCGAAGCAGAGCATCATGGCAGCATAGGATGCCAAATTTAAAAGAAGTATTGCTTTGTGTTGCTTTATATGACTCTCATACCAGCCAAACTAAGTTGCCTGGATTTGTTTCTATATGTCTGTGTTCTGCTCAACAACACCGAAGATGTAAAAGATTGTGTCTGTGTTGAATAAATTTTGATTTGAGTTCGTTCATTTCTTCGGTTGTTGATGCTGTGTGCATGTGTCATAAGCAAGGAATATGAGCAAGGTTAAACTCCTTTCCTTTGTGTGTGTGTGTGTGTGTATGTGGGGGGGGGGGGGTTAATTTGATTTGTGTGCTCTGTGATGGTATTTGTCGTAGGTGATTTAGTGTCGTAAGCAATATTCGTTTGGGGTTATGAACATGTAATCATCTCATCATGGAAGCAAGAGTTACTCTACTTGTTTGCAATATGCAAAAGTTGTGTTAATATTGCATTAAAAAACTGCTTCTTGTTAAATAGGCTGTGGGTATTTTGTGATTAGATTTCTATATCATCTGCTCTTCCGATTTACTGCCATGTTTTCATACTGTTTGTGAAGATGTTATTGATTACAGACCGTTCTTGACTGTTGACTAGCTTTAAGTACGGAACACGACAGGAAAGTGGAAAGGAGACTCTCTTGCAAAATTCATAGTACAAACAGAATGCGTTAGCTTATTCAGATTTTTTTTTCTTTCCTTTTTAGATTTTTTTCTTTGATATCATTGTTTAGTAATAATGTTGTGGTGAATGCCCTATTTGTCGCATGGAACAAAGCTCCCACCATCATCCTGAAGGGCTAGATGGCCGTTATTTGCAGTAAGGTGTTGGAGCCACTTAAATGTCTAAAGTCCCTCATACACATGAAGAAAAATGTTGACAATTATATATGTAGGCACAGTGTCTGTTGAAAGCCTTCACTTTGTGAAACAAGAAACCTGTCATCAAAGCACGTATTTCGAGTAAGTTGTGTGTCACTGTAATTTGCTGGTCGTGAGTTGTCTTTTGAGTCATTGCACTTCCACCTGTGATCCTCACACCGGCTGTTATGGTCAGGCTCCAATGCTTTGGCATCTTTTATGTTTTCCCCCTGGAGATTCCTGAACTTCACCAATGGAACAATTTGATCTGAGCTACACACACACACACACACACACACACACACACACACACACACACACACACCAAGCTGCTCTGTAAGTTGCTGGAATGGTGCTCGGTACTTATCCTTGGAATTTATTAGTTTATCATAATTAGTCCCTTGTGGATTCATTCCAAGAACTGGCCCTCAGCACTTGTGTCTTAAGAGGTTGTCTTTTTTATATATTTCTACTTTTCATAAGAAAATGTAACTTGTTTTCCTCTTTCATGATTTTCTTTTGCTTCTTAGGTGGCACCTTCGGCTGTTTTTTTTTTGAAAAACTCAACAAACATACTACGGTATTGCACACCAGCCTTTTTCAGGAATAGTATTCTTCTTAAAACCGAAAAGGCAGACGAGTCAAATTACCACTTTCCGCGGTCACTGAGAAAGAAACAATCAGGTTTCGAAATACGGGTATCTGACCAGGAGTTATATGTTAGTGAACTTCCTCCCCATTGTAGATTGTCTCCCGCTTTGGAGACTATAAGCTTGCTGAAGGTTCACTTTGAGAAGCTTTTATTATTCCCCCATTTACCCACTCAAGCACATACTGTCACTTAGGCAGAATTATCTCTACCACTGCAGATATGAAGGCTTATCACCCCCCCCTATTTCTACAATCTAAGATATAAGAATAAGCTTTGTTTATAATTATATATATATATATATGTATATACTGTGTGTGTGTGTGTGTGTGTGTAATTCAATTAAGCACTGTACAGAAAGAACAAAGAAAAAACAAAGGGAGTCTAATCAAAGGTAGATATCAGAATGAAGATAATTTTCTACAGGGGTGCCGTCATGAAAGTAAACAATCCATGAATACTAGCATAAAACTTGACCACGGGCCCCTTGGCTAAAAATGACAGAGAACCGAAAAAAGTTGGATTGTGATAGTAAACATCATCAGCTGTAGTGGTAGCAATAGAGTAACAGCAACAGCAGATGCACCAGTAGTAGTAGTACTAGTAGTAAAGGTGGTGGTTGTGGTAGTAGTAGTATAATCAATCAACCTTTGGACTAATATTACTTATAACAATGATGTTGGGATACATTCATTTGTAAGCCATACTTCCGGTAGACAGCTCAGATGCTTTCTAAGGGATGAATGTCACCTGTTCCTATCACTGATTTATCAGTTAGAGATGGCTGACGTACGATTACTTAATTAGCTATTTTGTTTGTCGCTTCTTCATGGGTCAATTATTCCTTAACTCACTGTTCTCCTGGCTTGTTGTTGTTTGTAGCATTGTGCTGAGTCGCTTCGAAACATCTGTCTTTACTCATCAAGGGCACAGTGAATCGGAGTTTTTCATGAAGAGTATGACGTCACCATCATCTGGCTATCTCACGGTAAAGGGAGATCTCAGTTTCTATAATAAGGCTACACTGAAGATCACTGTACCTGTCCCTTCAAGACAAATGGTCATGGTCACCTTCAAAGAAATGGTGCCACATCTAGTGGCAGCTAGTCTATATTGCCATAAACTGACAAAAAACGTTCCAACGGGGCAATTCCGAGAATCACGCATTCTTGTCTGGGAAAGGAAGAATGATGTCACGACCGACTTTGCCCATGTTTTCAGCGCCTCAAAAAATCACTGTAGAAGCATCCAGAAAATCTTGTTTGACAAGTCAGACAAGCTGCTTCAAACTTGTCTTCTCTTTTTTTCCCCAACCGAGGTACCCCAGAGACTACACGGTGGAATGTGGAACTGTTCTGTGGATCACTATGCCAGCTTCCATCAGCACCTGGCCTGCAACCATCAGACAGAGTGTGAAGATGGGCGGGATGAAACAGAACACTGTCCCTTCAGCAACTCTCAGTGTCAGGGGTTGTTTGCATTGTGTAACAGTTGCTACAAATTCATCATGTTTACGCGTTTTTCCTGGAGACGTTGAAATGGACGGTATTGCATTTGGTAGTCAGCATTGTCATTCTTTGGGGGGCAGGTTGAATTTCCCAAAGTGTAAATGCGACTGGTTTGATGCACTTAAAAGCACAGCGAATATACATCAGGCAAGGTTACAAAGAAAGTGGACCGGTTATTATTCAAATAGCATGTCTGTGCCTTCAATGTACAGACATACGATTCTGCACGACCGTTTCCGCCCATTCATCACTCTTTTAACATTGCGTATTTCCACGATGGTGTAAAAATGTGCTACTTATCCACTCCGGGACCTATAGGTATGTTTATGTTCAAATGCACTTTGAACTCACGGCGTTCTTTCAGAGGACTGGTTTGTGAGTTCAGGCCAAACCAGACAGAGGAATACTCCAAGGAAATTCCACTGACCAGTGCACACATTTGGCCATCAGAACAACTGTCCATGACAAAGTGCATCGGTGATCATCTGACATATACCTTTCTCTTGTGTGGCTCCACTCCATATAAAGTGTGTCAGGAAGACGTCACACACTGCATATTTCCGTTCAGTTGCCATACAAACTCCCAGAAAGTATACATTCATCAGGCCATCATGGCACATTTTTGCCTCTGTTTGTTTGCAATGACGAGATCTCGACATTGTCCTATAACCTACTGTGCAATTATGTTGCAGATTGTCCAGACAGCAGCGATGAATCCATCTGTAAACATGCTCTTTGTATTGACACTTTTACGTGTGCAAATGGTCAGTGTCTGTCCTACATGAAGAAGTGTGACCAAGTGTGTTCCACTGTCAAGATGAATCAGATGAAGCGAACTGCGATCCTTTCAGGACTATAATGTTCAAACACTCTTGCTTCCCATCTCCTGCTCTTGTCCACTTCAACGGCATTGATAAATTCAGGTCCGTTCCAATGGTCCACAATGAGTCCTGTCCTGACAGTCACTATCGCTGCCCAGGTGACATGGACGACTGTCTACCTGTCTACACACGGTGCAACGGGATGTACGACTGTACTGACCACCGGGACGAAGAGGGATGTGACGACCTGACGTGTCCAGGATTTTTCAGATGCAGAGCATCAACATTGTGTGTACATAGTGACAACCTGTGTGATGGCTGGAGTCACTGTCCACTGCGTGATGATGAATTAGTCTGTGACTTGACCTGTCCAGTGGCTTGTCTCTGTCAAGGGCACACTTTCCTGTGTTCTCAGCCTTTTTCGGCCATTCCCCCTTCCTCATCTCGCTACCTGGACGCAACAGGTTCAGGGTTGACACTGTCTGATGTGAACAATCTGCCCTATCTTTGTGTGTTGATTCTTGGCAGGTGTTCCCTGACAGTTTTACCTGATCTGAACTTCCTGAATGTAAGAATTCTCGATCTCAGTGGCAACCAGATCCAACATTTTAATGCAACACAATTTCTCAGATTGGAAAATCTTCAAATGTTGTCCCTGTCCAGAAATCCTATCACTACACTGTCTTCTGACGCTCTCTCTTCAGGCAGCAGCACACACTGTCGACGATGGATCTATCCTATACATCTCTGACCGAACTAGAATCCGAAGTTTTCTCACTCTTTCCAAGGCTGCAGGTACTAAATTTATCTTTTACTTCCATCCATACAATCAGCCAAGAAGGATTTCGATCTACACAGCAGTTGACTGAACTGCATATGAGCGGTACTTACGTGAAAACATTTCCGCCGGATCTGTTCAAATATCTTTCACGTTTGCAAATGATATCCACACAAAACTACAAGCTCTGTTGCAATGAAATTCTTCCTGCTGCTAGCTTCGATGAGTCGTGGTGTGACGCTCCAAAAGACGACGTTTCTTCCTGCAAAGACTTGTTGCAGTCATGGTCCTACCGTCTGTTTCTGTGGCTGGTGGCCTGTCTATCAGTGACAGGAAACGTCTTCTGTTTCTGTGCGCGCGTGTTTACAAAGAGCATGGCCTCTGCTAGCGGCTTCCGAGTCTTTGTTATCAATCTCACCATGGCTGACTTTCTGATGGCTGTCTACGTTACTGTTATTGGAGTGGCTGATGAACGATTTCGTGGCAGATACCTACACTGCGATGGCATGTGGAAAAGCAGTGTGATGTGTAAGATGGCTGGATTTTTCTCTTTACTGTCCTGTGAGGTGTCAGCTTTACTCATCTGGATAATCACAGTGGACAGATTCGCCGTTCTTCACTTTCCGTTCAGTACTGTGCGATTTGAGAAAACGTCGGCAATGGTAGCTTGTCTATTGATCTGGCTATTGGGTTGGATTCTGGCAGCAATACCATTGCTTCCAGTGACGGCGCAATGGGGATTTTATGGCCAGATAGGTATTTGTATCCCACTGCCAGTTATGAGACATGAGTTTAAAGGCAGCGTTTATTCTTTTAGTGTGTTCATCGTGTTCAATCTTGTTCTATTTTTGTTTGTATCTGTTGGCCAGGCCTTTATTTATTGGACCATACAGAGAATCACCTTGAAAACTAACACAACGAAATTGTCACGTGACATGACCATAGCGCGACGGTTGATTGGGATAGCTTTAACAAATTTCATGTGCTGGTTTCCCATCGGAATGTGTGGAATGTTGGCCTTAACTGACGTACCCATCTCAGCTGAAGTGAATGTGGCTCTGGCTATTTTTGTGCTGCCGTTAAACTCTGCAGTTAACCCTTTCATGTATACATTCAACACACTGATAGAAAAGCGGAGACAATCCAGTGAAAATCAGTTTTGAAATGGCTAGAATCCCATGCTCATTTGATATCGAGCTAACATGCTGATTTGATCACACGTTAACCGTCAAGATATGCATTGGTCCATGAATTAGTAACGTTTTACTGCATTGTAATGATGCAGGGGAAGAAGTAATCGAAGGCCTTAAGTTCATAGCACGCAAGAAGCTTAAAATATTTGACAAGACAGACGTCCCGACGAAGAGAGAGAGAGAGAGAGAGAGAGAGAGAGAGAGAGAGAGAGAGGTCAAATGAGGGAAAATCCTGAAGAGAACTTCTATGTAAATATGTATGTACAGGCTTAGTGCACCTTCCATAAAACTAACTTTTTGAAAGATTTTAATTCTATAGACAATTTGTATAGGTGTCCACATTTGTAGTGACTATGTATACAGTGTGTGTATTCAGTAGCAGGTTTTATAATAGGTAGTCACATTTGTTTCTCTGCGTGCACTTTTGTCCTTTAGCGACAACAACATAAAAAAAGAAAACAAGAAAAACAAGACAACAATAATAATGATGATGATAAAAATAATGATGACGAACATCATCATAATCAACATCATCATCATCATCATCATCATCATCATCATCATCATCGTTCTGAACAGCCTAATCTAATCAAAAGTTCTAAGCGTACATTTTAAATGGCATTGCATGGACACACACACACACACACACACACACACACACACACACACACACACACACACACACACACACACAAATACACATAAATACACACACACACACACACACACACGCGCGCGCACACACACACACACACACACACACACACGTACGCACGCATGCACGCTCGCACACATCCACACACACACACACACACACACACACACACACACACACACACACACACACACACACACACACACATCATGGAAGAAATGCCAAGACCTCATAAGGAGAATTAAAATCTGAACATCGAATACAGTCCTCTCAGAGTTCAGCAAATGAATTATACAGTCGGAGTGCGCCACAGTCGGACCAAAAGAAACTATATTCTTATTTAGGGAAATCAGGCTTTCAGAGGCCGCCGAACAGAAAAGAAAGTGTATACGAGTTTCAGAAGAAAAAAGTTTAAACCTGGTCTGCTGTCGAGCAGAAAGAAAACCTGCTTTGAGTTTAGGAAAAAAAAAAAAAAAAAGATTTTGCGAGTTTGTCATTGCTCTCTCTCTCTCTCTCTCTCTCTCTCTCTCTCTCTCTCTCTCTCTCTCTCTCTCTCTCTCTCTCTCTCTCTCAACAATCGATCATATATTTACTGTGCTTGCTGCTCTTCGGAAACAATTGTGTAAACGGTCAAAAGTTATATGTTGCGTTTGCTGACTTTGAAAACGTTTTTGATTCTATTTCTCGAAGATTGTTATGGCCTGTTTTGTTTTAATAAAAAAAAAGGATAAAAGTCAATTGTATCGTTGCATAAAAAGTGTGTACCGTGAGGTAAAAAAAAAAAAAAAGATCAGTTGCAAAATTATCTGAGTTAATATGAGTAAGTCAAATATTGTCGTGTTGCGTAAAGGGAGATATCTAGGGGGCGTGCTGAAAGATGGACTTATGGAAGTGAGAGAATTGCTGTGGTTAATGCTTACAAATATCTTGGTTTTTACTTTACAACCAAACTTAGTTTTGAGTGTACTTGTCAAGATGTAGTAAAGAGATCGAAAATGGCAGTCATAGTTATTCTTCATATTTTGTACAGTTTATACTGCGATTCATTCAGTGTTGTTGTTTTTTTTTTACCAAGTTATTCGATTCACAGGTGCAGCCAATCTTGCAGTATGGAGCAGAAATATGGGGGGTTTGAGAAATGTGCCTTAATTGAAAAAGTTCACTTGTATGCGCTTAAGCGTTTTTTGAGTGTAGATATTAGAACTCCCAATGATCTGGTATACGGTGAACTTGGAGGAAGATATCCTGTTTATTTAAATTCTTATTTGAAATGTATAAAATACTGCTCAAACTAACGAGAGTGGACGAATACATGATACCCTATAAAGGTTACAGGATGTTGTTAAAGTTTGACAATAATGATAAGAGGACAGTGTTTAAATCTATAAGGATTTGTTTTTATTTGGGATAACCAAGGTGTTGAAAATATATCAGCATTTCTAGATTGTTTTAAACAGAGGATTATTGATTGCAAGTGGCAGGCCTGGCATGATATAATAGTGGTAGATTTGTTCAGTACAAACTCTTTAAATCGACACATATATTCGAACATTATATTAAGATAAAAATGAATAGATACGTCAGATGTGCACTGACAAAATTCAGATTTGCTTACCATCGCTTTAGGTATAGCGATGTTGTTGAAAAATGATCTAACATATCGATTATGCAAAAGAGCAAGAGAAGATGAAACGCATGTTTTGTTTTGCTGTCCTGTTCTGAGTAATTTAAGAACAAAACTTATCCAATCCAAGTATTACACAGAATCGTGTAACTTCAGGCTTATTCTCTTATTATTGACAAGTAATGAGAACACATAAATTAATTTAGGTAAGTATGTTTATGAAGGAAATAAGAGAATTCAGACTGCAGTATCTTGAGGGTTTATTCGTTTTGTTTTTATCCTAAGTATTTCATCCATAACATTTTGATTCGTATCATTCATAACATATATTACATGTATAAAACCCTCTTCAGTATGGGGCTTTGGCCTTAATCTGAATAAAGATTCGCATTTGCATACGCATTCTCTCTCTCTCTCTCTCTCTCTCTCTCTCTCTCTCTCTCTCTCTCTCTCTCTCTCTCTCTCTCTCTCTCTCTCTCTCTCTCTCTCTCTCTCTCACCATCAAACAGGCAGAAACGCTCTTCTGAATTTGGAAAAAAAGATTTCTTGAATGTACCACTGTTGATCATTAAAAAGCTGACCTCATTCTGGGTAGACGGACTTTAAAAGAGTGCTCTTCAATTAAAAAAAGAACTGTTCTGAAGTATGCTTGAAAGACTGTTGAGTTTGTGGAGAACATAAGGACCCTTCTCTAACACGGTATCATACTGAGGTGTCTTTTTTTCGCTGTTACGTTTTTTAAAACAACTTTCATCCTTCTCAGTTATTTCCTTTTCAGGCAAAGCAGATGGATGAGTCAAATGATAACCAACAGCAAGGTTCCATGGGCTAGTCCATCAGTTTGCTCTTCAGAAAGAAAAAAAAAACAGACACAGCTTCATAGTTATCTTGCCCAACATTATGCAAAAATGACAGTTCTTGTACACCGTGTCAATATGTTTTAAAGCAAAACTGCTTTGACATTATCGTGTGAAATGGGCCTTGGAGCGAACGTCCGATAACCCACTAGTGAAACTGAGCCACCGGAGGAAATCGCCAAGACTCATTTCACTGATGTTGTCATTCTGGGGAGAAGATTGCGGGAGGAGGTGGAGAAGGTGGGAGAGGGGAGGGGTCGGACATGCGGCTAATTTTGCTAGATCCAAAGTGGAAAGACTGCAAGCTGCAGCTAGAGCTGGACTGACAAACGAACGGAAACCTAAAGCCCGACAGAATCAAATGAACGTGCTTCACCCCTTCTACAGGCAAGACAAACAAAAATGACAAAGAAAAAACAAGTCAGAATGCAAGATTTTTGTTTAATTTAATACCACCTAGCGTCATTCATTCAGCTGTGCCGTAATTTGCATGTTTCTCGCCCACGTCATTCAATCAGTTGTTCTGCCGAGATTTTTTTTTTTTTTGTCTGTCAGGTGTTTTTCTTGCTGATATAAGGTCACAAAGCCAGAAGTATACTGTATCTGGCATATCATATCGTGTTCCATTTTCTTGGCAACCTAGAAATTTACTTTTACTTACTGTCTCAGTTTACTTTGTTTCACCCTTTTTATTAGTAATAAGTTACTTTTGTTTCACCCTTTTAATTAGTAATAAGTTACCACCATTCCATTCATACCTGTTTGATTTCGGATTATTTTGAATCGGAAGTTGGTTTGAAAGTGTTGTGATAGCAGGTGGAAATTCAAAACAAAATTTACAAATCACTATGCATCCATATGAAAGAAACAAACAAATTGCATGACAAATGCTACGCGTTTGGACCTCTTTGGTCTTCTTCAGGCAAGGCAAAACAACATTCAAAACACGAAGATAGAAACGAAGCACGAACAGTCACTAATCTCAAAATGGGCGCAAATTGGATGTGTCCAGAGAAGGTCATTGTTTCTTAAGCGGGATCCCAAAAGATGACTGCGTATCCATTTACCCTGCGCCACTACATCGCCATTTGCCCATCGTCATTTCAAAAGTGCACGAAGAAAGGTCACAAGCTGGAATGGGTCCTGACGTGGAGAGTGGAGGCCTGTGGTTGAGGTACCCTGACGTCCACAGGCATTGCAGGGGAAGGAGTTCACCGAGGTGGGACCTCTCTGCCTCCTGCTCCCTTTGTTGTGTCTGATCTGGCCATATCGAAAGTCAACTCTGTTGTTGGCGTTTGGTGGAATTTGCATTTTATTTGATCTGTTTTGTAAAATCAAACAACAGACAAAACAACCCACATGATTTGCGTTTGTGCGGGCTGCTGGCCCATTAAGATGTTTTCCCTCCAACCTCCAATATTTTCACTTTTTACTTATCGCTTTTTTTTTTTACTTTTCCTTTTTCATTCTTGTTTTTTTTTTTTGTGAACAGCCGGGCCTTCATTCTTCTATTTTTTTCCACAGTCTTTTTCCCCTGAAACTCACTCACTCTCACAATACATTGTCTGGGTGTTTCTTTTTTAACAGATGGACATTATCTTGCTGATCTTAAAGTTTTAACATTTGGTAAAAAGCGTTGGTGTTTATTTCGTGTATTGATGTGTGGTGCACTGACACTTTCATTCTGATATGTTTACTGCATATATAATGTTTGTCAAAGAAACTACACACTCGTACCTCCTCTTTTCCGTCCCTCCCACCACCACCCCGTGGCTCATTAAGAGGTGGAAGCATGGATTCAGACGTTCAGACGTGCAAATTCTTTGCCCTTACATGTCTTCGATTAAACGGGTATGAAAAAAAAAAAATGTTTCCTTCGCCAATGCTGCACCATTTTCAGCCTGGTTTTTAATGGACACAAACTTCCAGTGTGTGCGTGTGTGTGTGTGTGTGTGTGTGTGTGTGTGTGTGTGTGTGTGTGTGAGTGTGTGTGTGTGTGTGTGTGTGTGTGTGTGTGTGTGTGTGCGTGCATGCGTGAGTGAGTGCCCGCCTGCCTGCGTGCGTGCGTGCGAACGTACGTGGGGTAACGCGGATAGACAAAACCTCCTGCCCATAAGACGAGTGTCTCTAAAAACCCAAGATGAACACCTTTTTTTAGAGGGAGGAAGGTCTAGTGGATTCAGGTCAGTTTTTTTGTGTGTGTATGTGTGTGCACATGGAAGTGCTTCTCATCGACAGGTAGTCAGGATCCAGCAGCACGTGTTGTTTCCGCCCACATTCCCTTTGGAGGTACTCTCCAGCATGCAGAGTACTCAGGTGACTTTTCTTTCACATACCCTTTCCAACAGTCTGTCTGTTAAAGTGACATAGTGTCACTTGTCTGCGCCGACCACCCCTTGGCGGGTACGTTATAGCATACCGAGTACTCAGGTGAGAAGATTTTCCTTTCATACTCCCGTTCCTTTAAATGCAGGCCTATCTGCTGAAGTGACATATTGTCGCTTGTCTGTGCTTACTTCCCCTTTGGGGAGTTAAAGGTGAGAAGACTTCCCTTTCATACCCCCTTTTCTTTAAAGGCAACCGTATATGGTGCAGTGACATTTCATCACTTACATGTGCTGACCTCCCCTTTGGGGGTACGTTATAGCATACAGAGTACCCAGGTGAGAAGAATTCGCTGTCATATCCCCTTTCCTTTAAACGCAGGCCTCTCTGCTGCAGTGATAGATTCTCACTCGGGTGGCCTTTGACGTTGGCATATGGAGATGGAAGGATTCGGTGGCGTTTTACTATCATTTTGTAATCTGGCATATTCTGCATCAACCTAAACAGGCCTCCCGGCTTATGGAGTGCTTTCTTTTTAACACCAGAGATTTCTTTATGTTATGTATGTCTATATGTATGTCTGTCTGTCTGTATGTATGACTGTGTGTAAGTATGCATACATGTATGCATGTTATGTCTGTCTGTATGTATGTATGTATGTACGTACGTAAGTATGTGTGTATGTACGTAGTATGTATGTATGTGTGTATGTATGTATGTATGTATGTATGTATGTATGTATGTATGTATGTCTACAACATTGTTCAACATGTGTGTGTGTGTGTGTGCGCGCGCGCGCGCGCGCGCGTGTGTGTGTGTGTGTGTGTGTGTGTGTGTGTGTGTGTGTGTGTGTGTGTGTGCGTGCGTGTGTCTGTGTGTGTTTGAATAAGTTTGTGTGTGTGTGTGTGTGTGTGTGTGCGCGCGCACACACACACACACACACACACACACACACACATATACATATATATATATATATATATATATATATATATATATATATATATACATATACAGAGAGAGAGAGAGAGAGAGAGAGAGAGAGAGAGAGAGAGAGAGATTTGTCTCCCATGACAGTGAGCCATACAGAGACCGTGACAGAAGTCTGGGCAGTCACAGACCGTTAAGGCTCGCTGGACTCCGTCCTGCACTACGGGTAGAAGTGGTAAAGCCAGTCCAGCCTTCTACTTGTCCCGACATTCAAGACACCATTGGTCTTGGGCGGGGAGAATCAGGTGTGTGTGTGTGTGTGTGTGTGTGTGTGTGTGTGTGTGTGTGTGTGTGTGTGTGCAGGGGGGGGGGGGGGGGGTACTTCCATCCAAATCCATCATCCGTAATACAACATGGGACAGACAACACATATGTCCCCCATCTCCGACCTGAAGTAATAGCTCGCCTCATAGACCTTGGCGTCGGCTTACAATCCCCTTAAGACGATCCTGCCGTTGGAGTACACGGAAAAGAAACAATGATTCGTGTTCTTTTATGGTGTGCCTTGCGCAATCATGCGAACTGTCAACGAACTCTTCCACTCTCCCACCCTCTGGGCCCACGTCTCAAAACCAGCCTGATTCAAGATCCTATTCTGAAAATTGTAACATGCTCCTAAGACATGCTGTCGATGTCAGTCTGTGGACCCTGCCGTCCAACGAACAGTGATCCCCGACGTCATTCTTGATGATGACATTGACATAATGTTTCTAACAGAGACCTGGCTCCGTTCATCTGGTGATGGACTGAAGTGACCCATGTCAGCTATACACTTCGCCCTATGCGTCCTCTTCAAGGGCACGTTGCACGTGAAGGAGGCATTGCCTTTCTTTTCAAGGTCTCTGCTCCGTTCACTGTCAAAGTTACCTTTTCTTTCTGACACACTCCGTTTGAAGCGGTTCAACTTTCTCCAGATGTGCACTATATTTTCATCCACTTCATTGTGTTGACCACCTTCCATTCAGCAAAAGAACCATGTTGAAGGACGCTATATTGTTTCATGACCTAACATCTTCACCACAGTATTGTTCATCCCCCTCAATGGCAAAATTACTATCGCTGGATTCTTTATACTCAGTATGAAGAGGACACACCGTCTGAAACACAGTAAAATGTAAAGAGCTTATTTACATGTTTGATCTGATGCAATCTGTTGTTGAACCTGCGCATGCGCATCATGTATTTCCAGCCATGATGATCTTGTGGTATCCACTGATGTAGGTCATGACCTCACATCTGATCTTTGTGTTGACAACTCTATCTGGTTGTGCTCCATCGTCACTTACCAGACACTGAAGAAATGGGAATGAAGATGCAACGATCATTAAAAACATTTGTTGTTTTCACCATCGTTCTGTCTCTCCCTCTGCCTAGAATAGATCTTTTAAAATCGATATGTGTTGTTATCATCATCGCTTTGTCTCTCCCGCTGCCTAGAACGGATCTCTTAAAATCCACATTTGTTGTTATCATCATCGTTTTGTCTCACCATCTGCCTGCAATTGATCTTTTAAAATCAACTTTTGTTTTTGTCATCATCGCTTTGTCTCTCCCTCTGTCTACGATGGATCTTTTGGAATCGAGTCTCATTTATTCTGGTGAATTCTTCAGAAACGTAATCTTACGTACTTATAATGTTCACAGCAGCCTGTATGTGTTCAGGCGTAAGAACTAGCTTTCTGTGACATTTTGAGGCAGGAATACACATTGTCCGTCATATTCTTTCTGACACAGGTGTGGAAAAAATGTAACCACAAAAGTCTGGGTGGCGATATCTGGACTGCAGTTATGAACGCTCGCTGCTACTAACTAGGTTGG
>JADBJO010013007.1:35000-37500 GCA_016801955.1 Conus betulinus | reverse complement strand
AGGCCAGGGTCTGTTGAAATCCCTGGATCGATGTGCACAACACTGACTCTGTGGCCAAAGCCTTCAAGCCCCACTGCACAGCAAGTGGACAGCTGACAATGCCGCTGGTCTGACACCATGGCATCAGCTAGCAGGGAGACAGACCCCACGACCTCTCCACCCTGGCAGCATGAAGCGAAGATAGGAACTGCCCCATCCTGCTGGCACTTCATCTGGATCTTACAGGACTCCGAAACGCCCACAGTTTACCATCGAGACTTGATGACGAGAATCTTTCTTTTCTTTCTTTCTTTCACGTTGCCGGCCATGCTAGATCCTCAATCCGGTCAGTAATGGGAAATCAGCAGTCCGCCGCGGAGGCCCAACTGGTCCTCACAGCCTCTCCTGGACCTCAACTGGACTGGGCCGCGTCTGTCGTCTCAAAGCTTCAAAGGAGGAACAGGACGGTAAGATGTGGGTGGGACTTTGGGGGCCTGTTACCACAAGGGCACTGGTCAGTATGGCAGAGTTTGAGACGTGAGAGATAGGAGAGGAGCTGGCAGTGTATTCCTGGCAGCCTGAAGGTGGTAACTTGAGCTGCTCTGTCGAGTTGGTAGATGCTGTCCTCTTCAGTCCCAATGTCCAGACGTTGGCGCCACAAGGTGTACAGGCCGGTCGGGGAGAGGCCAGACTGACTCTTTCTTTGGTTAAAAAGAAAATAAACAGTTAAGTCTATTCATTGTTCCTACTTTATTTCACGTTTGACTCATATATTCTGTTTCCCTACATTTATTTTTTCATGTTGACCCTACTTCTTGTCCTTTCGACATCTCACGTGGACAAAATACTTTTACGTATATAATTCTAAGGAAAATTGCACTTGATCCATTCTTTAGTCGTTGTAGCAAATTTTCTCTCAATAACCAGAACTGGAAAGTTTCTCCTTTCCGTCAGTAATGAGAGAGAGAGAGAGAGAGAGAGAGAGAGAGAGAGAGAGAGAGAGAGAGAGAGAGAGAGAGGGTGAGGTGATATTTACTATAGAAAAGTTATTCAGTCAAATGTAATAGAGAACGGTTCCTGTGTCTATTCCTTAGAGGACACACACCTTTTATCCCTACTTGTCACGCACAATGACTGGTGTCCCGTATGACGCGGAGTGTCGTCATGGTAGACATAAACACGGTGAAATTAATTAATCTTCATCTTTGTTTGCTGAGTTATTGCCCTTGTTCAGAATGGACCTTAGACACCCTCCCCACTCCGCCCAACATCCCCCTTCACCCCGCCCTCCGTTTTGTTTTGTTTGTTTGTTTGTTTTTTTTTTTCTTTTGCTATCTAAACTTCCGCGCCTTTTCAGTGCCAATACCCTCACACATCACTCACTCTGGTTCCCTCGCTATCCACAGCCACAACCTGAATTGTCCCGCCATAGCCCCGGCACCGGTTATCCACAGAAAAGGGTCAATGTCTTCGCCTTGCCATAAGGCTGTGTCAGGCCAATTGACAGAGGCTAGAACACCTAGGCTACATCAAATTGTTGCTATGCTCTGCATAGTTATGCGGGGATTGTCTCCAGTTGTGACAAACTCCTAGCATAACACCATCAGTCTCCCAAATCCCCGAAAGTCGGAGTGTGGCTGCCCCTGTGGCGGGGTAATCAAAAAACGGGTACACACGCAATGTCCTCATCCTCAGCTGATGCATTTGCACCATAGTGTTCAAGTGCTTCGGCTGTTCGGCTGATCCCTGGAGTCTTTTAGCCAGGGTACAACAACAACAGCAACTAGGGTCAATGTCAAATCGTCGTGAGGCAACGTATCAGAGGAGAGTCTGCACTGCTGACAAGTCCCCTCAGTGTGTTCCGTGGTGCCTGTTCTGACCCATGGAGGCAACGGTATCAGAGGAGAGTCTGCAACGCTGACAAGTCTCCTCAGTGGTGTTCCATGGTAACTGTTCTGACCCATGGAGGCAACGGTATCAGAGGAGAGTCTGCAATGCTGACAAGTCCCCTCAGTGGTGTTCCGTGGTGCCTGTTCTGACCCATGGAGGCAACGGTATCAGAGGAGAGTCTGCAATGCTGACAAGTCCCCTCAGTGGTGTTCCGTGGGTGCCTGTTCTGACCCATCATACGCTGCATGTCACAGCTACGTCCCCTACTGACGACAATGATGGCTTCGTCGCGGAGCCAGTGTGGATGGGCGTCCCCTCCCGGAGAGAGCCACACATCCGTCCAACGACGGTACGCGTGACTTCGCCAATACCGGTGACCTTAAGAGGAATTTACCATACACACACACACACACACACACACACGCACACTGGCCCATGGCCACACACCCATACACTAACGCACGTGTACACTCACCACACACACACATACAATGATAATAATGACACAGCCAAGGTTAGGTAAGCACTCAAGGTCTGATCAGCGCGCTGGGCTGATGCGTAGGTCAGACATCCACTATGTCGTAACCACGAGACCTTCTTCTTAAATTCTCTCATCTTAGTTATTAATTCA
>JADBJO010013007.1:20000-22500 GCA_016801955.1 Conus betulinus | reverse complement strand
CTCCAAAGCATAAACGCTCATACACCATTCAAAGCGAACTGAAAAGTTTTACTGCCCCCCAGATATTTATCATACCCAAAATGAACAATTTCCTTGAGATGAATGAAGCACACTCAGATGAATGATGTCCATAGGACAAGTTCTTTTCGTTAAGTCTTCATGTCTAAATATCTGGACTATCAATATCATGGTAAATTCTGGAGTATGAAAATTGCCAAGGAATTGTGTTTGCCGGAGCGATAAAACAGCAGTATGCGCAAAACTGTTGACATGCTTGAAACGTACACTGAAAAATTACCGCTAGGTCCATTGACATCCTCATGCGATATCAGTTTAAACAAAACCGCTAACAGCCTGTTGATTCAGCAGAACAGAATAGGAGAAATGATTATGACACGTTTATCGTGTCCACAAAAACCATGCCAAATTGATGAAGAGTTCAACAGACTGTTTCGAAAAAACCGTTGACAGTGATACATCACTGTCGTCACCGAGGGATGAGAGGGTAACCTAGGGTACTGGCTAAGGTGGAAGTGGATGTGTTCACATGAATGATAGCTTTCAGTATAAGCATGTCTCTCTAGTTTTCTGTGAACGATTTCAATAAACGTATCCAGCAACAAAGTGTGTGTGTGTGTGTGTGTGTGTGTGTGTGTGTGTGCGCGCGCGCGGGCGCGTGCGTGTTGTGTTCCGTGAGGGGACGGGGGGGGGGGGGGGGGGGGGGGGGGGACTGAGAGAAAAGTCGAGTGAGAAATGAGAGTGTGAGTGTGTGTGTGTGTGTGTGTGTGTGTGTTGTGTGTGTGTGTGTGTGTGTGTGTGTGCGTGTGCGCACTCGCGCCTGTGTGTGTGTGTGTGTTGTGTGTGTGTGTGTGTGTGTGTTTAAGGAGGGGAAGAAGATATAGGCAACAACAGGAAGCACGTTCTCAGCTGCCCTGATTACCTCTTTGTTTTCTTAACAAGTCAGTGGTTGAATCAATCTGAACAGGAATCTGTACTCTCTCTCTCTCTCTCTCTCTCTCTCTCTCTCTCTCTCTCTCTCTCTCTCTGTCAAGGGAGTGTGCGCACACACGCACACACACACGCGTGCGCGCGCACACGCACACACACGCGCGCGCGCTCATGCTCTCACTCTCTCTCTCTCCTCTCTCTCGTTCGCGCGCGCGCGCACGCTCGCACACACCCACAGACACACATACACACGCGTGCGCGCGCGCGCGCGCGCGCTCTCTCTCACACACACACACACACACACACACACACACACACACACATACACACGCACACACGCACACACACACACACACACACACACGAGCATTTGTACACACGTACACACAAAAGTGCGCGCGTGCTTGCAAAGTGCACATCTAGATACAAGCGCGCTCGCAAATGCGCACTTACACGCGCATGCGCTCGCAAATGCAGACCTACACGCGAGTGTGTGTGTGTGTGTGTGTGTGTGTGTGTGTGTGTGTGTGTGTGTGTGTGTCGGAGGGGGGGGGGGGTATGCGTATGTGTGTGTGGGGGGGGGGGGGGGGGGGCGGGGAGGTTACCTATATATTTATTCATATAACTCTACCTCACCAAGGGTCTGCAAAAAGAAGGTAAAATTTATTCAACTACTGAACTCCAGCTGAAGAAACAATGATTTATAGCCTATAAGCAGAGAAAACAAAACTTCCTTGTGTCAAAACAAGCACATGTCTTTCTCCCGTGATCATAAACTTTGCGACAACAAGACAATGATTCTCCCCGCCAACAGCAGACTTATAGACGGGCTAGGAGATTACGTAGACGTACTGCGCTGAAATCACTATAAAGAAATCTGATTCTTAGGAATAAATTTAATATGATTAGAGTATCTCTTATTGCTGATGGAAAATTTTCGACTAGAGACATGCTTCTTAACAAATGAAAACTATATTGTTATTTTTTCATTCACTGAGTCTGAAGATAAGCTTCGCTTCGTTGTTTAATCGAATCAGTCGATCTTGTTCGAAGTCTTTTTTCCCCCCCTGTGCCTTGACACATGCACATGATTCTAACAAAAGTTTTGTTTGTTTTTTTTTTTCCCCCACGTATACTTCAGCTTTCTTTTCCAAAACTCCATTAGACCAGAAATCAAATCGACACTTTGATGAGATGGCTGCGAGATCCTTCATTTTGCAAGACCGTATTAATATTGCGACATTCTCTCCCCCTTACCGAGCTCTCTTAGTGACGATTTTCTCCTCACTGCAGCATTAAGAGCGAAATTTGTTTCCCTTTTTTGTCGCGGCTTCTTCTCTCTCTTTCTCCTTTTGGAGCGCCGACTAACATGTTTCTCCCTTTTTGGACCAATTATAGCGAGGTTTGTCACTCCCTTTCTCACACTCTATGACAAGATTTCTCTCTGTTTCCCGAGTACGGTTTTTGCTCATTTTGGGACACTTTTGGTGAAGTTTTCCCTCAACTGGCAGCACTAATGACGGTGTTTCTCTTTTTCTTTAGAGCACGAATG
>JADBJO010013007.1:10000-15000 GCA_016801955.1 Conus betulinus | reverse complement strand
ACCTCCATGACGAAACTGAAACTTGAGTTACACAGGGCAGGAAAAAGATGTTTAAGATGGCACAATCGCTTTTCAATTAGTAGACGTTCGCAAATTCGATCCTGGGAAAGAGGAAAAGGCAGGTTGTTGTTAGGCCGCACGGAACGGTGGTGATGTCAGCAACACCCGAGACCTCATCAACATGGGCCATCTCAGTAAAAAGGCGACACAGCAGAAGATGACGAGGGAGCGCAATGGGTCCATCATTCCAGGCGATGTCTGATCATTTGGCGCGCACTGCGAGAAATGCCGAGGGTTTACGGCATGCAAAGACAACGAAACAGAACTAGACTCATTGATGATACCCTGCTAAAAAGGGGGTAGTAGGACAAATTTAAATGGTCGGGAGAACAAGCGGATAGCGTGCACGTGCGTTTCAGAGTGGTGTTGTGTTTGCGTGGAGGTCATTGTGGCCTGGGTGGAGACAAGGGAGAGAGAGAGAGGAGATTTCTGTGAAAACAGAAATGTTTATGCATACACAGACACAATACTAAAGCTGATGGAGATTTTATATTGATACTGAAATTTGCCCTCTCTCTCTCTCTCTCTCTCTCTCTCTCTCTCTCTCTCTCTCTCTCTCTCTCTCTCTCTCTCTCGTGCTTTTGTTCATTTTCTCTAGTTTTATTGTCAAAATAGATTCGCTTGTGAATTTCTGGAGGAGTAGACTTAAAGCCCTAGTTGAGGACTGATTTCAATAAGGGAATCATGATGAGAATTTCTGCGTCCTGACTTTTGTTTTAACTTATAACCAATGCAGGGCATTGTCTTCAAAATGGGAGGAATTGTCAAGGGAGCTAAACCTCTCGCAGAAGGCCTTTAAGCGCTTTAATATCGATGACTTTGAGTGTGGTAAAAGAAGAGGATCATTGGCCAGGTAACATTAGTGCCCTCAGCTAAACGAGCTGCGTGAAGGAGGTCTAAATCAAAGGGTAACCACCAGATGGAGACAGTAATCGTCGAAGGCGGGAGGATTCCTGGGTTCGAACGTTTAGTAGTCAAAGGGAGACAAATCATCCTCCCAGACCTCGGAGCGTCAAGTGTGGTACTTGGGTGTCAGTCAGCTGAAGTTTGCTCAGTAAAGGTGAACAGGGCGGGACCCATGACAATGCACTTGAAGAGTAAGTGTCGTTTGCATTTTCAGCCGGTATTACTGTAAGGCACTGTGCTGATGATGTTGTCAGGCTGGTAGAAGAAAAAAGATACCCTCCGAAGGTGGTGGTCGGACTAGAGAAGTACTGTCTCAACCGCCGAACCAACCAACCGGGAGCTATCCTGCAGCACCCTTGGAAGCCTGCGCTGTGTTCACAAGCTGGTTTGACTGCATGTAGACGAAGTGGTCATAGCCTCCTAGAGTTTAATTACTGTGTGCAAGTGACCTTAGAAGTTGCTGGGAGTTTTCAATGTCCATTTGAGAGAGAAGGGTGTTGTTAGACAGGCTAGGCTATTATGTAGGAACTGTGTGTGAATGTTTGTGCGTTTTGGAACAACGTAGTGGCAGAGATTCATTAGGGGTGTGAACATGACTGTAGAGAGGTCCAACATGGATATGGATGTAGCCCAACTTTCCACTACTTTTTGATACATGTACACCTTCATTGACACAATTTGATCACTACTTTTTTCATATCTGTCTATCTATCTATCTATCTATCTGTCAGTCTGTCTGTCTGTTTCTC
Organism: Conus betulinus; assembly: GCA_016801955.1. Classification (NCBI taxonomy): domain Eukaryota; kingdom Metazoa; phylum Mollusca; class Gastropoda; order Neogastropoda; family Conidae; genus Conus; species Conus betulinus. The sequence goes on along the minus strand of JADBJO010013007.1, from coordinate 13,285 downwards.
TGTACATTCAATATAGGCTAATCCAGTTTGGCAGAATAACAAATTAGTAAGACATTTTGAGCCGTGCCATGTCCAACGTTTGTCACCAAATTGGACCGAGTGTAAATCTGCTAATACAGTTTCAGCAGAATGGTCAATATTACCCAATGGTTATTTTCTTACTAATTTTGATTACCATTTTTGTACGATCTACACAGTGAAAAAAAAGACAAGTTAAAACATATGCTAGTGTTACTTTTGGAAAAAAAAAAATAAATAAATCAGGATCAGCCACATTCTACTCGGGATCAGCAAAGATGGGCATACAAAATGAATGTATTGCTAAAGATACAACTAAACCATTCTACTTAGTAACATGTCATACGCATGACGTCAAATAATTACGTCACTCTGATAATCATAGTTTAAATGAGAAAGGCGCCCTGTCATCAACACTAGGTGGACGACATGCAAGTCCTCACTTTCACGGCGCAATCATCATCCACGACTTTTCCTCTTACTCTACTCCCCCCCCCCCACCCTCCTCCCCCCCTCCCCCCCCCTCCTCCCCCCCCCCCCCCCCCCCCCCCCCCCCCGTCCTCCACCACACTGGCGACTGATATTCTGGGATGAACTTTTCACCTAGACAGGCGTACGCGGAGCTGGAGATTGCGTAATTGTCACAGAGAGCAGTGCTAACACTTGAGGCCAAAGGGAGAGAAGGGTGGATGATTGGGGATGGGAGGGGGTGGGTAGGCACGAGGGGGGGGGGGGGGGGGGGAGGGGGGGGAGGGGGGAGGGCAGCAATATTCTCAGATGTGAGAAATTGCAATGTCGTTTGTTACTGTTAGTGGTTAGTGACTGTTACGTACACTTTCTATGTTTATCATCAGGTGCTGGGATGTAGGCCTACCTACGTGATCTCTCTCCTTCTTCATTCACCTCATGCTGTGGCGTGTGATTGTCCCAGTGAGTCTGATAGGCAAATTGCCTCTGGTGCTCACCCGTGACTTTCCTGCTATCAATGATGAGATTTGAATTTAGAGAGATGTATGTGTGTGTGTGTGTGTGTGTGTGTGTGTGTGTGTGTGTGTGTACGCGCGTGCGTGTGCGTATGTGCGTATGTGCGCGTGTGTGCATGCGTGCATGCCTCTGTGTGTGTGTGGTGTGTGTGTGTGTGTGCATGTGTGTGTGTGAGTGTGTGTGTGTGTGTGTGTGTGTGTGTGTGTGTGTGTGTGTGATGATTATTGAATTTGAAAGAGAGAGACAAACAAACACACAGAGAGACAGAGACAGACAGATAGACAGGGTGAAACAGAGACAGAGATACAGAGAGAGACAGAAAAGCTGACATAACAAATATATCGTCAGAGTCCTTGCTTGGGGAGGAAAACAAAATGACTGGAAGGAAGGAGGGTGATGAGGGATGGAGGGTGATGGGAGAGGGATGGAGGGGGAGACAGGGAGTTTGGCGTGGGAGAGGAACGGAACGGGAAAGGTGTGGAGGGGGCTGGCAAAGTTGGTGGGGAAGGGGGGGGGGGGGGGGGGGGGGGGGGGGAGTAGAGAGAAAAGGGACATCTTGAAAAGACTCGGTGAGAAGAAATTACACTGATGAGGAATTATTGCAACATGCAATAAACACAGATTACCAGTAGTGTAGGGTCGCAGGTGCAATAAGCCATATTCCAGAATATACATGCTGGTAACAGGTCATTTGGAGAAGGAGATATTATGTAAAGTGCGTATGATGAGCGAGCGAGCGAGCGAGAGAGAGAGAGAGAGAGAGGGGGGGGGGGGGGGTGAGGCGGACAGACAGCCAGGCAGGCAGGCAGACAGTCAGAGAGAGAGAGAGTAGGTGTGGGGAAAGAGACAGACAGATGGACAGACAGGCATGCAGGCAGACAGGCAGACAGCCAGAGAGAGAGAGAGAGAGAGAGAGAGAGAGAGAGAGAGACAGACAGAGACAGACAGACAGACAGACAGACAGAGATAGCCGGCCAGCCAGACACGACAGAGGAGAGAGAGAGAGAGAGGAGAGAGAGAGAGAGAGAGGAGATGAGAGAGAGAGAGAGGGGGGAGGGAGGGAGGGAGAAATGTGGAGTGGGGGTTAATGGTATAAACTGGGACCGAAAGAGGGCAAAAGATAAAGAAACGAAGAGAACTGAGGAGTTTGGTAAAGTGGAAAAGTCACCCAGCCTTAGTACACACACACACACACACACACACACACACACACACGCGCGCGCGCGCGCGCGCGCGCGAAGTAGATGCTTGTACCCCTATAGTGGCAGAGACCCCTGCCGCCGCCACCCCCCCCCCCCCCCCCCCCCACCCCCCTCCCCCATCCCCCCCCCCCCCCCCCCCCCCCCCCCCCCCTCTCTACCTCCTTTCCCTAGTGGCGCAAAATCACCCGGTCGGCCCAATTTTTCCAAGTTATTTCAGCCAGTGAAACTCCGGAAATTGCCGGTAAACGGGAAGGCAGCGCCTCTCACTCAAATATCATTCCGCCGAAACTGCTTGAAGGGTCTTACTAGGGACCCGTGGCTGCCCTGGCATGGACGTATCGTATCTACCTTTCTGGGCCCTCATGGGACGATGTGGCCAAGCCAAATGCCACCCAGGTCAGGTGCTTGTGGATGAGGGACCAGACAATGGGATAATTGGATAATGCCGTGACGGCCATTTTTTTTTTTTTAAAAGATATTAGGGTATGTTTGGAAGGCAGACAAAAAAAAAAAGAAGCATTGCTGGAGTCTGACGCGGGCGGGTATCATGAAGAGAAAGCATCGTGAACGTTGCTAATGATGGCTTGTGCGTCTGTTTCCTTTCACCAAGAGGTTTTTGGGGGTTTTTGTTTTTTTTTTTTTTGAAGGGGTGTCATTTTTTTTTTTTTTTTTTTTTTTTTTTGCTTATTTTCTTTGTTTTCGTTTCGTTTGTCTTTGTTGTCTTTTTTTGCTGTTGTTGTCCTACGCAACAATGTTGAACTGATCCCAATTATGATTCAAATGTAAATAAACCATGTATAACAGAGTGTCCCATCAGATTCTGAGCTATCTGTGTGTGGTGTGTGTGTGTGTGTGTGTGTGTGTGTGTGTGTGTGTGTGTGTGTGTGTGTGTGTGTATCTCAGTACAAATTCAGTGTAGACGTGTGTGTGTGTGTGTGTACCCCCCCCCCCCCCCCCCCCCCCCCCCCACAGTACAAATTCAGCCAGACGGCCACCCCCCCCCCCCCCCCCCCCCCCCCCCCCCCCCACCCCCCCCCCCCCCCCCCCCCCCACACCTTATCGGGCCATTTCAACCAGCAGA
>JADBJO010013006.1:50000-54608 GCA_016801955.1 Conus betulinus | reverse complement strand
GGGAGTGTGTGCGCTTGTGGTGTGTGTGGTGTGAGTGTGTTGTGTGTGTGTGTGTGTGTGTGTGTGGTGTGTGTGCGTGCGGGTCCGCATGCCGCATGCTGTGTGTTGTGTGTTGTGGTGTTGTGTGTGTGTGGTGTGGGTGGGTGTGTTGGATTGCTCTGTGATTTTCTAAATCATCCTATCTCCAGTACATCTGTTTGTATGTCCCCCCGCCGGCCAGTTTTTGTATGGGCCTGTCTGTCTGTCTGTTTGTTGTCTGCTCTGTACGCCTGAATGGTAGCCGGCGATTTCCTCTCTCTCTCCTCTCTCTCTCTCTTCTCTCTCTCTTCTCTCCTCTCTCTTCTCTCTCTCTCTCTTGGGGTGCTTGTGCGTGGGTACGTGCGCAGGTGCAGGTGCATGCAGCTTTGTGATGTCTCAGACCATCTGGCTCTACATCTATGCCTCTATCCAAGAATGGTCCTGATGTATTCTTGAATGTATGATGTGGGTTCTATGTAAGTTTTACGTTAGGCTTTTGTAACCTCTTTCACCGCAACTCGCAAGTGAAAAACAAATAGAAACCCTGCAGAAAACAATATAAGCTGCGTTATAACTAGGAAACCTAGGAGCAAGCACAATTAACACCAAAATTGGACGAGAGTGTGTATCTTCAATCCATAAACATTGTGACTGTCATGGTTCACTGTAATCTCAAAATTTTGTGAAAAAGATCATCATGATTTAGAAAACTTTCTAATGTCTCTAATGCTATCCTGCACGAAATCACTCTGTTTGCACTAGGTTGAAAATTATAAAGAAGCTGCTATTGACGTTTGCTGTGCAACAAAAATTGAAGTTTTGTTCAGCTGCTAATCTTTGCCCTATCCAATTTAACAGATTTTTTCATTCATTGAGGACCATGAGTATATGCCTCCAAAACGTGTTTAACTGCCAGCTGTAAACTTCATCAAGTTAAACCTACATACAAATGACTCCATTAAGCAAAGACTTGTTACGAGGATATATGGTGATCAGTTTTCTCAGTCGAAATAGTGACAGTGCTTGTGTCAATACTTGTATATTGGTATTACTATTACCGTTGTTTGAACTGTATGAACGGATGGTGTTTATTTGATCTTGTCTAGCTTTTCCATCCTGTACGAATTCTTAAAAACATACTTCCTAACTATTCTATAATGTCAGGCAGGTTGTAATTAATACTCACAGATAACCACGTTTGATGGTACAAACGAATCAGATGTGTAGTTTCCGTTCTGTGACCAAGGCTGGAAGTATTTTCGTAACTCAAATGGTTTGTCTGTCATGTGAATTCCAGATTATTTAACAAAGTTGTTTGTGAACCAGATTCAGGTATCGTAAACATTTAGCTGGTTCCATATTATCATCTGTATGCTAAACACACAATACAGAAGACTCAACCCCCCACCCCACCGCCATCCCTCCCTTCACCCCTTGCCCCCAATAATTCATTTTATTTGGCTTTTATATTGCTGTACTAAAAACAATAAAATCAGAAAAACATGTGCACCATTCCATTTTGCTGCATTTCAGTACAAACACGGAAGCAAATCTGATCATTAATTATCACATGACTGTTGTTTTTATTACAATGGAATACGACGACCTCTGACAATTTGGATTATTTGACTTTGAAAAAATTCGCCAAAAACAATAAAATAAATTTTAGTAATTTTTCTGTCGATCGTTTTTTTCTTTAAATTCCATTGCAAATCGATCAAATCTGATCATCCCTAATAATTACAAATTTGTGTATTCCTTTAACAAAACGACCAAACGTGACTGTACACATTCATTTCAGCAAATGGTTCACCTATAGTCAATTGTTTAAAACAAAAGCTGACGTGGCGGACTATGGACGCGATCGACGATGACAGCTGTTTTAAAAGTAGCAGCGGAGAGGGCTTGTATTCAGCTTGCATCTACCCTTTCAGTCGAGTTTTGACATTGCTTCTCTTTACATCTTGGCCGGTACCCAGTGTTGGTGCGAAAGTTATTTTGTTTGTGTGTGTGTGGGGGGGGGGGGGGGGTTTCGGTTGTTAGATGATGATGACGCTGTTGTTATTACTACAGGCGCTTGTGGAAAAAACAATCGGAAAGAATGAAAACGATTGCAAGAAAAGTGTGGCTCGGAACGCTAAAAAGTTGGATGTTTTGGTGACACATATGTTGTGCAAGTATGTGTACAGGGAAGAAAAAACGCAAGTAAGTGACATACCAAAAACAGATGGATCTAGTAAATATTTTTAGCGTTATATGGAAATGTTTCAGTGCCCTCTTTAAGAGTACATATGCGTAGACAGATAGATAGATAGATAGATAGATAGATGGATAGATAGATAGATAGATAGATATGTTAGAGTAAAATGTACTGTTCTTGGCAGTTTCCAACAGCAGTGTGAAAATCTGTCCATGGTACTCCTCGTCAGCCAATGGCTGTGAACTGAATGTTTACCATGGAAAAAACAGCCTCATATTCTGTGGTTTTCATTTACAGTTTGAAGAAGAATGAACTGTGAAAAAAAGCTGCAGTACAGGTTGAAGGCGTTAGTTTATTGGTGTTTTTGTCAATTGTGAAAAAAAATTCAGTTCAACAAGAAATGATAATTTTTCACCTTTATACATTGTCCCGGAGCATGTTTCGGCGTTCTTACTAGAATACTGTGAGCATGGACAATACAAACCAAAAGATTAAGCTGTGTATTTTCCAATTCCACAAACATTGCGTATGTCGTGGTTTTAGAATTTGAGAAAAGAAAGGATCGTCATGATTGATAAACTTTCCATTTTCTTGAATATTCTCCTGCACAATAACACCACTATTTGCCCAGTCTAAATTAGGAGAAAAAAACTTCCACTGAAAATATAGCTTCGGATGCAGTTTCTTTGGTGTACTTAATACAATAGATCTGTTCAGTTCACTGAAGGACACCAATATATGCTTCCAAAACGTGTTTAATCTGCGAATTTGTAACTTTTATTGAACCGAAACGATATACATCATTACCATCCGGACAGAGACCTGCATCAGTGATTTGCCATGATCAGTTTCCTCAACAAAACAATAACAGTACTTGCGCATATGTTTGTTTGTGTCGACTTCGACTATCGACGGTAACACGTATTAATAGCAGAAGCGCAGAAGAGGGCTCGCACTCACCTTGCATTCACCACTCTTTCAGTCGACTTTCTAACACTGGTTCTCATCTTGTCTTGGCCAACTACCCAGTTGGTGCGAACGTATCATTTTTTTTGTTACTAATACTAGTGAAAGATTGAATGTTTTCTCACACAGACATTTATTGGAAACCAAAAGAGAAAGTATGAAACCAGTCGCAAAGCGAAAACCGAAAACGCACAAAAAATGTGACGTAAAATGCTATAAACGCTGATAAGGTGTAAACAGTAATAAGTGTGTATACTGAAAAAAGAAGAGAGACGCGGTACAGATGCACCTCGTAAATGATTAAGCGTTAGATGGAGTATTTCAAGCAACGTGCAGCAGTGGTGCACAGTCTGTCCAACGTGTTTCTTTTTTTTTTTTTTTTTTTGCATCAGTTATCGGATCAATGGAGCCCCTAAGGCGGTACATTTTTTTTTCCTACGGCCGAAATCCGCCTCCTCATTTTTTGGTGCTGCACATTGTCCTCTTCATCTGCCAAAAAAAACAAAAAGTGAGAAAAAAAATCAAAACCAATTTCCACTACTAATTTTTTTTTCTCTCTCTTCTCCAACCTGTCTCTTACACACCATGCAATGTCTGTATGTTCTCTCAAATGGACATATTTTTGCTGATTTAAGTGTATTGGCGTTTGATACAAAGTGTCTGGGTTTGTTAATGTTCTAATGTGTGGGGTGTATTGGCACTTTCACTCTGATAATATGCTGCATATGTAAACAGAACAACATACATGAAAACAAAACAAAACAAAACAAAACAAAACAAAAACAAAAACAACAACAACAAAAACCTGCATTAGTTTCTTTTCTTTCAGTTTTGCCAGAGAGAGAGAGAGGGAGAGAGCCAGGCAGACCGACAGACAGACAGACAGAAGACAGACAGACAGACAAAAGACCCAGAAATGCTGATAGACGCTTCAGAAATTCCAACGTGTTTCTTGTGACGATACTTCTCGTCAGCCGACAGCTGAGAAAGTAAGCTACCTGGGGTAAAAACAGCTTGCAATTCTATGGTCATTTTATAGCTGTCAGTCAGAACCAAGCAGCAGAAAACAGCCTCGTCTTCTGTGGGCAGTGTTGATTTGATAACATCAATGTGCTTTTGTACTCCCAGTTCTCATAGAACAGGGAGTACTTTAGAATGTGAACGAAGAAATGCTCTGTGTGTGTGTGTGTGTGTGTGGTGTGTGGTGTGTGTGTGTGTGTGTGTCTGTCTGTCTGTCTGTCTGTTCGTCCGTCCGTCCGTCCGTCTGTGGTCAAAATGTGTTCCACACTCGCTCCAGACAAAACTACTGGGCCGATCTTTCTGAAAATTTGTAGGTATGTTCATTATGGGTTACGGATGATGCCCGATGTTTTAGTTTACCGTGATAGCCGTTACAAATGGCTGTAACGGCCTGTAACAGTTTT
>JADBJO010013006.1:40000-45000 GCA_016801955.1 Conus betulinus | reverse complement strand
CGCTCATGTGCGTATGTATGAAAGTGAGGAGGGAAGGAAGGAGGGAGGAGAGAGAGACCGAGAACACGTGTATACAGCTTGATGAATCTATATACGTCACTGATGAATTTTCTTTGCAGAAAGGTAACACAGCGGTTAAAATGCATCTGTCACTGGCACGCTCAGCTGTCTTGATGTCGCTTCTGTTGTTTGCCTTGGGCACCTTCGTTGGTAAATCTGTCTGTCTGTCTGCTTGTCTCTGTCTGTCTGTCTGTCTCTGTGTCTGTCTGTCTCTTTCTCTCTTTCTTCTTCCCCCCCCCCCCCCCTTCTCCTTCACCTTCTCTGTCTGGTTCTGTCTGTTTCTCTCTCCCTCCCTCCCTCTTTGTGTCTGTGGTTTCGACCTCTGTATCCCTCATCGAGGAAGGACATGCAGATTCTACAGCGCATCTACTATGTCCAGGAGAGACATGCTTGACACACGTTGGAAAAATCCCCTTCTGGTTCTCATGATGCTCAGTTTTTGCAAGTGAAATTGAGAACAGCTTAGTCTCGATACGCCTGGAGGGGAGATAGAGGGAGAAAGGAGGGGGGGGGGGGGACGATGTGAAGGGGTATTGCTACACCATGTTTGTTTCCACCTACCAGAAAATGGCAAGCGAAAAACCATTCCTGCCATAAAATATCAAACAAAGGAAGTAATGTAAAATGGATGGATGCACCAATACGGAAAACCTGTTGTCTGCTTAAAAAGCCTTGATGGTTTCAGAGCCAATAAGATTAACCATTTGAATTAGACTCCTTATACTAACTGACAAGCGGCATCACATAAAAGTGGGGTGACTCTGTCACGTCTGCTGCAATAATCTGACACATGCAATGTAGATTCAATGAAACTGCATTTAGCAAATCGTGCAGATCAACCACATCGACAGACTGTTCAACATAGTCAGGGCAACGATTTGCTCAGCTTTTCTCCAACATTCATGTTTCAAATACTGTTTCAAATAATGTGTTCTGTGCAACAGATGGTATTTTGGCCCGATTTCTCTAAAAGCGCGGTCTGTTTCAGTCTTCTTGTCACACACTTCATCTCTCAGTGGTCATATTAACACACTGGAAATGGCGCGTGAGAAAGGACACCATCGACTGGTATTTTACCAGAAGGCCTGTCTAAGAAGCAACGATTTTTGTTTATTTTATGTTCTACCTGCCTCAGCAAGATGGTCAACGAGTTCTGTACTGTGTACTTCCTGACTGGAGGCAAACTTGCTTCACACCTATTGAAACGGCTCCATCACTAGGACACAAGAGGTCACGTGAAGATTGTTTGCCCTAGTTGGTTATTCCATCTATCAGAGTTCTTGCCATGAGTCTGCACTGGCTTTGTGAGAATGTTCTGTAAACTGTTTGTCTCGTTTTGTTGGACTCTGTTGTATCTGAAATGTGTTCACATCACTCACTCAAGACGACCAGACCATCTAAAAGCTGACCAAATCTCAAGAGATTTTACAACACTGAGGACCCTGGAAGGCTTGGGGCTGTCGATCAGGGTTTGGAGATTTTAGAAAAGTAGAACTGTAAATATGAGATTGGGACTGTCCTCTGAAGACATCAAAACTAACCCTGGCAGCTTTGTTCGTACTGGGAGGCGCTTCATTCCTACGGGAAATCGGTATCTTTTATCCCAGCACCACACAGCCGTAGTGTTTCTTTGATGTAGGCAACCCAGTCTATCCCAACACCACACCACTGCAAGTTCCACATTCTCCCAGTGTTTCTCTGATGTGTTTAACACCAGCTGTCCCAGCATCACGCAACAGCAGTGTTTCTTTGATGGTGTCAGTACCATCTATACAAGCACCTCATCATTGCCGTGTTTCTTTGATGTGGTCAATATCACCTGCCCTTGGTCCCACACCATTGCAATGTTTTTTTTTGTATGTGATCAGTACTATCCCAGGGACCACACCACTGCAGCATTTCTTTGATATGGTCAGTGCCATCTATTCAGCAAGCCTTTCTTTGACATGGTTAATACTCTCTATCCCAGCACCACATGGCTGCAGTTTTACTTTGATGTGGTCAATGCTGGCTATTCCAGCACCATACCATTGATGTGTTTCTTTGATGTGGTAAGTACTATCCCAGGCCCGATTCAGTACAATGAGAGACACCTGACCCATTCCTATCACAAGTGGCGTAAAGCAAGGCTGTGTTTTGGCACCCACTGTTCAGTGTTATGTTCTCTACAATGCCGACTGACACCTTAAGAGGAGACATAGGTACTGACATCAGATTCAGAAAAGGTGGAAAGCTGCTTAACCTCAAGAGACTCCAGGCAAAAACTAGGATTTTGACAGGCATCATCAGGGACTCTCTCTGTGCTGGTGACTGCACTCTCGATGTTGGTTTTGGAAACTGACACGCAATTCATCATCGACAAGTTTTCCGTAGCATGCACCGACTTCATTACAAACACAAAGTAAACGGAAGTTCTGCATCAACCCGCGCCAAGCACACTGAGCTTATCATCACAGTCAATGGTGGGGAAATTCACCTACCTTGGCCAGCACATTGTCCCAGAACGTCACCTTGATTATAAAGTGAGCAACAGAGACAAAATCAAGTACAGTCTTTGGCAGACTACACATCAATGTTTGGAATAAAAGAGGCATAAGTCTATAGACCAAGCTGAAGGTGTACAGAGCAGTTGTTCTCCCCAAGCTCGTCTACGCAGGTGAAACGTGGACAGTGTACCAATGACATGCCAAGAAGCTGAATCGCTTCCACACAACCTGCCTCAGAAGATTGTTAAATATAAAACGTCAGGACAAGATCCTAGGCAGAGGTGCTTGACCAAGCAGGCCTGCCTAGCATCCACACCATCCTGATGCTGTCTCAGCTTCGATGGTCATGTTATGTAGCTGACATGCCAGACCACTGGCTACCCAAGAGACTCTTCTATGGTAAGCTGCAACCAGGAATGTGCTCCCCCATGAGGGTCAGAAGAAACGCTTCTAAGATACTCTCAAAACGTCCTTGAAAGCGTTTAATATCAACCCTGACACATGGGAAATGATTGCCATGGATTGAGCTGTATGGCGATGCTCTGTCCACAAAGGCACCAATTCATGGGATGAAAGAAGGACAGTTGCGGCACAACACAAGAGACAGGCAAGGAAAACCTGCTCCAGCAATCAAGAGCAGATCTCCCACATTCCCTTCCAAGCTGTCACTGCACATTTCGTGCACGCATTGGTTTGATCAGCCACCTGCGTTTTCACAGATCATCTCACCCCCCATCCCCCTAGCCTACACACACCATCCCCCCTTCCCCACCCCCTAAGATGACTGAAGTGTTCCCGTTGACAAACTATCCCAGGACCACACCGCTGCAATATTTCTTTAATATGACCAGTGCCAGCTATCCAAGCACCTAATGTCTGCTGTATTTCTTTGGTGTGGTCAGTAACATATGTCCGCCAAATCTTTCTTTGAAATGGTTTATACTATTTATGCCAGAACCACATCATTGCATTTCTTTGATGTGGCCAATGCTATCTATCGAAGTAGTGTTTTTGTCTCTGTGGTCTGTACTGCCTATCCTAGCACACACCACTGCAGTGGGTTTTTTTCTATATGGACAAATGCCATCTATCCCAGCACCACACCACTGCAGTATTTCTTTGATGTGGTCAAATGCCATCTATCCCAGCACAAGCAGCACTGCAGTATTTCTTTGATGTGGTCAGATGCATCAATCCCAGCACAAACACCACTACAGTATTTCTTTTATTTGTTCAAATGCCATCTATTCCTGCACCACATCACTGCAGTATTTCTTTCATGTGGTCAGTACCATCTATCCCAGCACCACAATGCAGCTGTGTTTTCATTCATGTGGTCAATACTATTCCAGCACCACATCACTGCAGTATTTCTTTGATGTGGTCAAATGCCATCTATACCAGCACCACATCACTGCAGTATTTCTTTGATGTGGTCAAATGCCATCTATCCCAGCACCACACCACTGCAGTATTTCTTTGATGTGTTCAAGTGCCATCTATTCCAGCACCACATCACTGCAGTATTTCTTTGATGTGGTTAACTGCCATCTATCCCAGCACCATGCCACTGCAGTTTTCCTTTGATGTGGTCAATACTATCCCAGCATCAGAAAACAGCAGTCTTTCATTCATGTGGTTAGTACCATCTATCCCAGCACCACAAGCCTGAATTTTCTCTTTGGTTTGGTCAGTGCCATCTATCCCAGCACCATAAGCCTGTATTTTTTCTTTGGTTTGGTCAGTGCCATCTATCCCAGCACCACAAGCCTGTAATTTCTCTTTGGTTTGGTCAGTGCCATCTATCCCAGCACCATAAGCCTGTAATTTCTCTTTGGTTTGGTCAGTACCATCTATCCCAGCACCATAAGCCTGTGATTTCTCTTTGGTTTGGTCAGTGCCATCTATCCCAGCACCATGAGCCTGTGATTTCTCTTTGGTTTGGTCAGTACCATCTATCCCAGCACCATAAGCCTGTAATTTCTGTTTGATGTGGTCAGTGCCATCTATCTTGGCACCACAAACCTGTAATTTTTTTGATGTGGGTCATTACAATTATCCCCAGCACCACAAATCTGTAATTTTTGTTTGAGGTGGTCAGTACCAGCTATCCCAGCACCATAAACCTGCAATTTTTATTTGGTTTTGTCAGTACTATCTATCTCAGCCCCATAAACGTGGAATTTTTGTTTGATGTGGTCAGTATCATCTATCCCAGCACCACATTTCTCCAGTTCGATGTGTCAGTATTATTATCATCTCCAGCATCACACTGCTGTCATGTTTATTTTATTTGATATGGTCAGTACTATTGATCCCATCACAACACCATTGGTGTGTTCCTTCGATGTAGTCAGTCACCCCCCCTATCCAAGCACCACACGACTATAAGGTTTCTTTGAGATGGCCAGTACTCTTTATTCCAGCATCATACAGCTGTAATTTTTGTTTGAT
>JADBJO010013006.1:0-35000 GCA_016801955.1 Conus betulinus | reverse complement strand
TCCATCAGAGATTATTGCAGGTCTTCCATCAGAGATTATTGGAAGGTCTGCCATCAGAGATTACTGGGAGGTCTTGAGACAGAGATTACTGGGAGGTCTGCCATCACAGATTACAGGAAGGTCACACACCATCACAGATGACTGGGAGGTCTGCCATCAGATTACTGGAAGGTCTTCCATCAGAGATTATTGGAAGGTCTGCCATCAGAGATTACTTGCAGGTCGATTCTGTATCACTATAAGTGGTGTCATGCAGACACTACCTGGAAGTCATGGCCATGGGTGTCATCACAAGGTGGCAGGGGAGTTGAGACAGCAACACACACACGTCACACACACACACACACACACACACACTCATGGCACACACACACACACACACACCACACACACACACACACACACACACACACACACACACCACACACACAGGCACACAATCACACACACACACACACACACACACACACACACACACACACCATCATTCTTCTTCATCATCCTCATGCAGTTATTCTTACCATCATGGTATGACACACCCACTTTCTATCATCATTATCATCACAGTCATGGCCGTCATTATCATCACAATCATGGCCGTCATTATCATCACAATCATGGCCGTCATTATCATCACAATCATGGCCATCATTATCATCTCAGTCATGACCATCATCATCATCTCCTTCCTCTCATGCTGTCCTGATTGTGTTGTTCCACACACACTTTCTATCATCATTATCATCACAATCATGGCCCTCATTATCATCACAATCATGCTGTCATTATCATCACAATCATGGCCGTCATTATCATCACAATCACGGCCATCATTATCATCACAATCATGGCCATCATTATTATCATCTCAGTCATGACCATCATGACCATCATTCTCCTTCCTCTCATGCTGTCCTGATTGTGTTGTTCCACACACACTTTCTATCATCATTATCATCACAACCATGGCCATCATTATCATCACAGTCATGGCTGTCAGTATCATCACAATCATGGCCATCATTATCATCACAATCATGGCCGTCATTATCACAATCATGGCTGTCATTATCATCTCAATCATGGCCGTCATTATCATCTCAATCATGGCTGTCATTCTCCTTTCTCTCATGCTGTCATGAATGTGTTGTTCCACACACGCAGAGACGGTGGTGAAGAGGGAGGAGGAGGACGCCTGTCAGGAGCAGAAAGGTCAGGGGTCATCGCCGAGAGGTAAAAGGGGTCATTGGGAGCCCTGTACGAAGTGACCTCCACGGGACTTTACCGCTGTGCAGTGTGCAGTCAGCAGACCAGGGATCGCTCCAACATGCGCAAGCACATTCTGCGGTGGCACGCAGGTCAGTGGTGTGGCTTGGGTTTCTTTCCTCTGACGGTGTTGGGTTTGTCTCCCCTGATGGTGTTGGGCTGAAGTGTCATCGTGTGTGTTTTTAGCTCACCAGTTTCCGGTGACATGCAGCGCATTGCTTTGTGGATTTCCTAAAGCATCGGATGAACACAGGAAACTTGGTGCTGTTTGAAACTAAAAATCATCTCTAAAAAAAAACTGAAAGTCCAAACCACATCAGATTGTGCATAAGAACATCAGACAGTTGTGTTTCATGCTCCTGTGCCCATGTGTGTTTGTTACTGATGATTATTCCACGTGCCTGTATGTGTGTGTTGGTAATGTTGTTTGCAGGTGCCTGTGTGTGTGTGTGTGTGTGTGTGTGTGTGTGTGTGTGGTGTGTGTGTGATTCATGATTCTTCCAGCTGCCTCTGTGTGTGTTGTTGATGTTTGTGTTGTTGATGTTTGTTGACTGTGTATGTGTTGTTGATGTTTGTTACAGGTGACTGTGTATTGTTGTTGATGTTGTGTTACAGGTGACTGTGTGTATTGTTGTTGATGTGTTGTTACAGGTGACTGTGTGTTGTTGTTGATGTGTGTTACAGGTGACTGTGTATGTTGTTGTTGATGTGTGTTACAGTGACTGCGTATTGTTGTTGATGTGTGTTACAGGTGACTGTGTATGTGTGTTGTTGATGTGTGTTTGTTACAGGTGACTGTGTATTGTTGTTGATGCGTGTTACAGGTGACTGTGTATTGTTGTTGATGTGTGTTACAGGTGACTGTGTATTGTTGTTGATGTGTGTTACAGGTGACTGTGTGTTGTTGTTGTGTTACATGTGTGTTACAGGTGACTGTGTATTGTTGATGATGTGTGTTACAGGTGACTGTGTATTGTGTGTTACAGGTGATGTGTGTTGTTACAGGTGACTGTGTGTGTGTGTTGTTGATGTGTGTGTTACAGGTGACTGTGTATTGTTGTTGATGTGTGTTAAGGTGACTGTGTATTGTTGTTGATGTTTGTTTGCTGGTGACTGTGTATTGTTGTTTGATGTTTGTTGCAGGTGACTGTGTGTTGTTGATGTTTGTTGCAGGTGACTGTGTGTTGTTGTTGATGTTTGTTGTTGCAAGTGACTGTGTATTGTTGTTGATGTTTGTTGCAGGGTGACTGTGTATTGTTGTTGATGTTTGTTGCAGGTGACTGTGTGTTGTTGATGTTTGTTGCAGGTGACTGTGTATTGTTGTTGATGTTTGTTGCAGGTGACTGTGTGTGTTGTTGATGTTTGTTGCAGGTGACTGTGTATTGTTGTTGATGTTTGTTACAGGTGACTGTGTGTTGTTGATGTTTGTTGCAGGTGACTGTGTGTTGTTGATGTTTGTTGCAGGTGACTGTGTGTTGTTGATGTTTGTTACAGGTGTTGACTGTGTGTGTGTGTTGTTGATGTGTGTTACAGGTGACTGTGTATGTTGCTGATGTTTGTGGAAAGTGACAGGGCGTGGGTGTTCTTTGTGCTTGGGACAGATCATTGTGGCCATTGAGCTGCTCTGGCAAGATCCAAGCATCAGCCTGAAGACCAGAGACAGCTCACCACATCACAAACATCCATTTCATTCCACTCTTTAAATGCTTTTAAAACCTCCCTAAAGACACGTCTTTTTCCCCTCGACTGATTAACGATATCCACTTATCTATGTGCGCGAGTCTGCTTGTTTTAATGTGCTCGTGTGTCTGTCTGCATGTGTGTGTGTGTGTTTTGTTTGTGTGTGTGTGTGTGTGTGTGTGTGTGTGTGTGTGTGTGTGTGTGTGTGTGTGTGTGTGTGTGTGTTCTGTGTGCATGTGTGTTGTGTGTGTGTGTGTGTGTGTGTGTGTGTGTGTGTGTGTGTGTGTGTGTGTGTGCTTTTGAGTTAGAATGTTTTCTGTAATATGCGCTTTGGGCTCTGGCAAGGTAAAGTGCTCTGTAAATATCCTTTTACATTACATTACTTCACTCAGTCTTCATTTCATACATCCCTGACATGCATGCTACCATGCATTATGTTTTGTTGTGCAAATTCCTGCAGACCCTGTGTCACATTGTCGGTGGGTTATTCCTCTGTCTTTTTCTTCTTTCATCTTCAAACTTTGGTTGTTCTTTGATTGATGGATCAGGTTTATGGAAGTGTCATTTGAATGAATTGTCGAATGATTTTTAAATTTGTAAAGGATGACAACAGACAAAAAAAGAAAAATGGAATCTGGAGCCTGTGTGTGTCCCCCTGTCAATTCCACTCTGACACCCACCCTCCCACCCTGTCATCACCACCCACAGGGGAGCAGCGGCACAGTTGTGTGTGTCCCCCTGTCTGTTCCACTGTGACCCCCGTAGCTGTTCCGCTGTGACCCCCAAGTCTGTTCCACTGTGACCCCCCTGTCTGTTCTACTGTGACCCCCCCCCCCCCCCCTGTCTGTTCCACTGTGAACCCCCTGTCTGTTCCACTGTGACCCCCCACCTGTCTGTTCCACTGTGACCCCCCTGTCTGTTCCACTGTGACCCCCCACCCCCACCCCGTCTGTTCCATTGTGCTCCCCCCTCCCCCCTGTCTGTTCCACTTTGACTCCTCCCCCCCCACCCCCCCTCCCCCGTCTGTTCCACTGTGACCCCCCCCCCCACCCCGTCTGTTCCACTGTGACACCCCCCCCCCCCCGTCTTTTCCACTGTGACACCTCCCCCCCCCCCCCCCTGTCTGTTCCCACTGTGACCCCCCTGCTGTCTGTTCCACTGTGACCCACCTGTCCTCTTCCACTGTGTCCCACCTATCTGTTCCACTGTGACCCCCCTGTCTGTACCACTGTGACCCCCCCCCCCCCCCCTGTCTGTTCCACTGTGACCCCCCCCCCCCCTGTCTGTTTCACTGTGACCCCCCCCCCCCCATCTCTGTTTCACTGTGACCCCCCTATCTGTTCCACTGTGAACCCCTCTGTCTGTTCCACTTCGAGCCCCCCTGTCTGTTCCACTGTGACCCCCATGTCTGTTCCACTGTGACCCCATGTCTGTTCCACTGTGACCCCCCTGTCATCACTTCCCACAGGGGAGCAGCGGCACGGTTGTCCAGTGTGTGGCAAGGCCTTCACCTACCCAGAGAGCCTGAAGTGCCACATGAAGGTGCATGCCGACCCCAGCTCACGAGGCTTCCAGCGCACGCCACAGGGACGGTACCGCTGCAAGCAGTGCAGTCGGGGAGTGTGGGAACCGCTCTAACATTTGTCAAGCACGTCAACCGCAAACACCTGAAGGCGGGTGAGTCACTGCTGCTGTCATGGACAACACACTGTTGTTGTGTTTGCACTATTCATGGCATGTTGTTGTCGTACCCTGGCTAAAAGACTCCAGGGATCATCCAGACAGCCAAAGCATTTGAAGACTATGGTACAAATGCATCAGATGGGGATGAGAACATTATGTGTGGTGACCGTTTTTGATTACCCCGCACGTGGGCAGCCACACTCCGACTTTGGGGGATTTTGAAGACTGATAATGTTAGGAGCTTGTCACACCTGAAGACAATCCCCACATAACTATGCAGAGCATACACACATTTTGATGTAGCCTTGGTGTTCTAGTCCATGTCAATTGGCCTGACACAGCCCTAAGTCTGCTTTTAGAGCAGTCATGGTTCTCTGGTCCATTAGTGGGTCAGTTTATGGTGTGGTATGGTTGTGTGGCCCTTTGGTCTCACTCAGGCAATCAGAGGACTGTCCGGACCTGGTACTGGTTCACACTCAGCTGAGTGTCCAGACACCTGAATTTCTTGGAGAATGTATCCTACTACATGCTTGCATGTTAGGAGTGAAGGGGATGGGGGAGGGGGGTGGGGGTGGAACCCTTGTCAGAGTAGCAGGCTAGAGAGATGGGGCTGTTATGCTGAGGTGGAAGGATCTTCAGCCTGAGGGGAAAGGTTTGTAAGTCTGAGGGGAAAGGATTGTAAATCTGAGGGGAAAGGTTTGTAAGTCTGAGGGGAAAGGATTGTAAGTCTGAGGGGAAAAGAATTGTAAGTTTGAGGGGAAAGGCTTGTAAGTCTGAGGGGGAAAAGTTTGTAAGTCTGAGGGAAAGGATTGTAAGTCTGAGGGGAAAGGATTGTAAGTCTGAGGGGAAAGGATTGTAAGCCTGAGGGGAAAAGGATTGTAAGTTTGAGGGGAAAAGAAAAATAAGTCTGAAGGGAAAGGATTGGGAAAAAGGTTTGTAAGTCTGAGGGGAAAGGATTGTAAGTCTGAGGGGGAAAGGATTGCAAGTTAGGGGAAAGGATAGGAAAAAAGGATTGTAAGTCTGAGGGGAAAGGAGTGTAAGTCTGAGGGGAAAGGATTGTAAGTCTGAGGGGAAAGGAGTGTAAGTCTGAGGGGAAAGGATTGGGAAAAAGGATTGTAAGTCTAAGGGGAAAGGATTGTAAGTCTGAGGGGAAAGGATTGTAAGTTTGAGGGGAAAGGATTTAAGTCTCAGGGGGGAGGATTGTAAGTCTGAAGGGGAAAGATTGTAACCCTGAGGGGAGAGGATTGTAAGTCTGAGGGGAGAGGATTGTAAGTCTGAGGGAGAGGGATTGTATGTCTGAGGGGAGAGGATTGTAAGTCTGAGGGGAGAGGATTGTAAGTCTGAGGGGAGAGGATTGTAAGTCTGGGTTGAAAGGATCGGGAAGAAAAGATTGTAAGTTTGAGGGGAAAGGATTGTAAGTCTGAGGGGAGAGGATTGTAAGTCTGAGGGGAAAGGATTGTAAGTCTGAGGGAAAAGGATTGTAAGTCTGAGGGGAGAGGATTGTAAGTCTGAGGGGAGAGGATTGTAGGTCTGAGGGGAAAGGATTGTAAGTCTGAGGGGAGAGGATTGTAAGTCTGGGTTGAAAGGATCGGGAAAAAAAGATTGTAAGTCTGAGGGGAGAGGATTGTAGGTCTGAGGGAAAGGATTGTAAGTCTGAGGGAGAGGATTGTAAGCCTGGGTTGAAAGGATCGGGAAAAAAAATTTGTAAGTCTGAGGGGAGAGAATTGTAAGTCTGAGGGGAAAGGATTGTAAGTCTGAGGGAGAGGATTGTAAGTCTGGGTTGAAAGGATCGGGGAAAGAAGATTGTACGTCTGAGGGGAAAGGATTGTAGGTCTCAGGGGAAAGGATTGTAGGTCTCAGGGGAAAGGATTGTGAGTCTCAGGGAAAGGGATTGTGAGTCTCAGGGGAAAGGATTGTAAGTCTGAGGGGAAAGGATTGGTCAGGCGTCTCCATGGAGGACGTTTAATCGACTTTTTTCTTTCTTTCAGAAGGGTGTGTTAATTGAGGTGGGTTTTTTCCTCAAAATTATTTAGGAAGGGAGGGAATGTTTATTTGAAGTATTTTTACAGGGGGTGTTTATTTGTTGGAAGGCTTTTTTTTTTTTTTTTTTTAATGGAGGTGTATTATAAGGGTGATTATATGGAGGATGTGTCTCTTGGAAGGAAGTGTAGAGGAAGGGTGTGTTTTATTGAAAGAAAGTGTAGAGGAAGGGTGTGTTTATTGAAAGGATGTTTATAAGCATTGGAAGGATGTCTATGTGGATGATGTGTTTATAAGAAAAATGTTTATAATGGGGGTATGTTTATTGGAAGTGTGTATATGTGCGTGTGTGTGTGTGTGTGTGTGTGTGTGTGTGTGTGTGAAATTGGTGTTCATTGGAAAGGTGTCTATAGGAAAGGGGGAGGTGGATGGTTATGGAAAGTTTCGGGCTTTTTCTTTAAGGAGAGGGTATGCTTATGCTTATTGGAAGGATGTTTATAAGGAGGGTGTTATTGGAAGTTTTTTTTTTCCTCTTAATTAGTATGGTGTATTTATTGGAAGGATGGAAGGAAGGTTTTCTTTTCGTGGGAAGGGTGTGTTCATTTGAAAGGTGTTAAGGGTGTTCATTTGAAAGGTGTTAAAGGGGAGTGGGGGAGGGGAAATGGGTGTTCTCTCAAAGGGAGGGTCTGTGTATTGGAAGGATGCTCATAGGGAGGGTGGGCTTATTGGAAGTCTGAATGTACATTTTTTTCTGATTTTTTTCTCTTCCTTTTTTTTTTTCTTTAAAGGGAGGGATTATTGATTGGAAGGATGTTGATAGGGAGGGTGTTTTTTTTTTTTTTTTTTTTTTTTTTTTTTTAGAGGATTTTCATGGGGAGGATGTGTTTATTGGAAGGTTTGCTTTTTTTTTAATTTTTATTAAGATAGGGGGTATTTGCTGGAAAGTGTTTCTTGAAAAATGTTTACAGGAGGATGCCTTTATTGGAAGGATGTTTACAGGGAGTGTGTGTTTTATTAGAAAGATGTTTATGGAGGAATTATTGGACGGATGGTTATAGGCAAGATGTGTGAGAGTTTGTTTTGTTGTTGTTGTTTTTTTTTTTTTTTTTTTTTTAAATTTTAAGGAAATGATTATTGAATAAAAGGGTGTGTAGAGGGAGGGTATGTTTCTTGTAAGAGTCTTCATAGGAAGGGTTTGTTTATTGGAAGGGTGCATATAATGAGGATGTGTATAGTGGAAGTGTTTTAACTGACAGGCAGAGTGTTTAAGGGAAGGGAGTTGGAGGGTGAGTGTGAATTGTGAGGAACGTATCTTATCAGGGAATTTTGGGGGGATGAGGAGAAGTTTGTTGGGAGATGGAATGCTTGGACGTTTTGGTTTTTTTTTTTGATGGCAGGAGGGAAGCCCTGCAAATGAAAAGCTGGGGATGGTTGTGATGTTAGAAGAAAAGGCCTGCTAGTAAAACGCTCATGGTTTTTGTGATGGCAGAAGAAAAGGCTGCTAGTAAAACGCTCATGGCTTTTGTGAGAAGGCCTGCTAGTAAAACGCTCATGCATTTTGTGATGTTATAGGAAAAGGCTTGCTAGTCAAACGCTCATGGCTTTTGAGATGGCAGGAGAAAAGCTGTACAAGTAAAATGCTCATGATGATTTTTGTGACGGCAGGAGAACAGCCCTACAACTAAAATGCTTATGATTTTTGTGATAGCAGAGAAAAAAGGCCCAATAACTAAAATGACCAGGATTGTTGTGATAGCAGAGAAAAGCCCTACAACTAAAATGCTGAGGATTGTTGTGATAGCAGAGAAAAGCCCTATAGCTAAAATGCTTAGGATTGTTGTGATAGCAGAGAAAAGCCCTACAACTAAAATACCCAGGATTGTTGTGATAGCAGAGAAAAGCCCTACAACTAAAATACCCAGGATTGTTGTGATAGCAGAGAAAAGCCCTACAACTAAAATGCCCAGGGTTGCTGTGATGGCAGAGAAAAGCCCTGTCACTAAAATGCCCAGGATTGTTGTGATAGCAGGGGAAAGCCCTGTCACTAAAATGCCCAGGATTGTTGTGATAGCAGGGAAAAAGCCCTGTCACTAAAATGCCCAGGATTGTTGTGATAGCAGGGAAAAGCCCTGTAACTAAAATGCCCAGGATTGCTGTGATGGCAGGGGAAAAAACCCTACAAGTGTTCGAGGTGTTCTGCAGCCTTTGGCTATGTGCGCAGCCTGAAGAGGCACCAGATGGCCCACGACGGGGTACGGCCTTACCCCTGCCCTCAGTGTGACAAGCAGTTCTTTGACACCACCTCGCTGCGCACGCACAGCCGCGTGCACACCGACGAGCGCCCCTACGTCTGCCAGTTATGTGGCCACCGCTTTCGTCAGAAGGAAGGGCTCAAGGTATGCTGCTGCTGTGATAGCTAGGATTTTGAACCGCTTAAAACATTACCATCGATCATTGTATCATCCCCATCATGTTTTCTTTAGTGCATAACCGCTAGCGCTTCAACAACATCCTTAACCCTTTACAGAAGGTTACTTTTGACAAACTATTTCTGATGATGGGGGTTACCCATGACCCGTACAGTTTCCTTAGGCTTACTTTACATGATGCCTATCTCGTTCTGTGATGCCAGTCCCACAAGACCCAGCACAGGGTCTCTTTGTCAGGATCAAAAAGGGAGAGCATCTAGTGTAGGACGGTTCCTGCAATGACAGGGCCACATTTAACAATGTAATGAAGAGGAAGGGAGACCATCCAGTGCGTAGAAGTATTACTGCAGTGACAGGGTCTTGTTGTTATGATGAGAAAGGGAGACCATCCAGTGCGTAGGAGTATTACCACTTTGACAGGGTCATGTTGTTATGTTGAGGAAGGGAGACCATCCAGTGCATAGGAGTATTACTGCAGTGACAGGGTTATGTTGAGAAGGGAGGAAGTGGTACTCCAGCGACAGGGACACTTGCAGAGTCACATGGACGACAAACCCTTCATGTGTTTCCTGGGAACCAGTCAGTACTTCTCCTCTGACAACTGTGTGAGGAGTTATGGGGGCACCACACTGGAGAACAGTTCAGCAGGTTCCTCCAGTTCTGTCGGTTCTGTGGCAAGCCCGGGTCTCTGTAGATGTTTCCTCTGTCCACTGTGCTGTGTTGTCAGCCCCCCTCTTTTCCTTTCTTTTTCTGTATTTCCCTCCGACTCTCCCCTTCAACAGTTCCACAGAGGATTGTTTTAGCAAGGCCGCTGGAACTTGTTTGATGGGCATGCTGACTTTGTTTTCAAATGTGTATTTCAAAGAGATGCATGAATTTTTGTGTGTGTGTGTGTGTGTGTTGACGTGTGAGTTGATTTTTTAACATGGTGACAGCCCTGATATGGCCCTTTGCAGTCGGCTGGGCTATAAGCAACATTACCTTACCTTACCTGGTCTGAGGTGCTGGTTGATGATCTGATGCCTTTGTTCATTGGCAATGTGATCTGTATACCACATGTTTAGCATCTTGCTGTTAGATCTTTTTTTTTTTCATGGATTTGATTCTTCTTTCCAGAGATCAACTGTGAGAGATTTCATGTCTCACAGACATATCAGAAGATCCACTGTGAGATTTCATGTCTCACAGACATATCAGAAGATCCACTGTCAGATTTCATGTCTCACAGACATATCAGAAGATCCACTGTCAGATTTCATGTCTCACATACACATCAGAAGAGGGATAATGCCTGTGCATGCAGGAGGTGGATTTTGTCTTTCACAATGACTTTGCTGTCGTTCCATACAGGGTGTAGTGTAGACAGTGTTTGATGTTGTTTTTTACGTACAGGGTGTAGTGTAGACAGTGTTGATGTTGTTTTTACGTACAGGGTGCAGTGTAGACAGTGTTGATGTTTTTACGTACAGGGTGCAGTGTAGACAGTGCTGATGTTGTTTTTTTACGTACAGGGTGTAGTGTAGACAGTGCTGATGTTGTTTTTACATACAGGGTGTAGTGTAGACAGTGCTGATGTTGTTTTTACATACAGGGTATAGTGTAGACAGTGTTGATGTTGTCTTTCCATACAGGGTGTAGTGTAGACGGTGTTGATGTTGTCTTTCCATACAGGATGTAGTGTAGACGGTTGATGATGTTGTCTTTCCATACAGGATGTAGTGTAGACGGTGTTGATGTTGTCTTTCCCTACAGGTTGTAGTGTAGACAGTGTTGATGTTGTCTTTCCCTGCAGGTTGTAGTGTAGACAGTGTTGATGTTGTCTTTCCCTGCAGGTTGTAGTGTAGACAGTGTTGATGTTGTCTTTCCCTGCAGGTTGTAGTGTAGACAGTGTTGATGTTGTCTTTCCTTGCAGGTTGTAGTGTAGACAGTGTTGATGTTGTCTTTCCATGCAGGTTGTCGTGTAGACAGTGTTGATGTTGTCTTTCCATGCAGGTTGTCGTGTAGACAGTGTTGATCAGTGTTGATGTTGTCTTTCCATACAGGTTGTAATGTAGACAGTGTTGATGTCTTTCCATGCAGGTTGTAGTGTAGACAGTGTTGATGTCTTTCCATGCAGGTTGTAGTGTAGACAGTGTTGATGTTGTCTTTCCCTACAGGTGTGTAGTGTAGACAGTGTTGATGTTGTCTTTCGCTACAGGTTGTAGTGTAGACCGTGTTGATGGTGTCTTTCCCTACAGGTTGTCATGTAGACAGTGTTGATGATGTTGTATTTCGCTACAGGATGTAGTGTAGACAGTGTTGATGTTGTCTTTCCATACAGGTTGTAGTGTAGACAGTGTTGATGTTGTCTTTCCCTGCAGGTTGTAGTGTAGACAGTGTTGATGTTGTCCTTCTGTACAGTTTGTAGTGTTGACATTGCTTCTTATGCCCCTGTGTTAATGTTGTCTCTGCTGCCCCTGTGTTAATGTTGTCTCTGCTGCCCCTGTGTAATGTTGTCTCTGCTGCCCATGTGTTGATGTGGTCTGCTGCCCCTGTGTTGATGTTTGTCTGTACTGCCCCTGTGTTGATATTGTCTCTACTGCTCCTGTGCTGATGTTGTCTCTACTGCTGCCCTGTGTTGATGTTCTCTGCTGCCCCCGTGTTGATGTTGTCTCTGCTGCCCCTGTGTTAATGTTGTCTCTACTGCCTCTGTGTTTATGTTGTCTCTACTGCCCCTGTGTTGACGTTGTTTGCTGCCCCTTTGTTGATGTTGTCACTGCTGCCCCTGTGTTGATGTTGTCTGCTGCCCCTGTATTGATGTTGTCTCTGCTGCCTCTGTATTGATGTTGTCTCTGCTGCCCCTGCGTTGATGCTGTCTGCTGTCCCTGTGTTGATGCTGTTTGCTGCCCCTGTGTTGATGTTGTCTCTGCTGCCCCTGTGTTGATGTTGTCTGCTGCCGCGCTGTGTTGATGTTGTCTGCTGCCCCTGTGTTGATGTTGTCTCTGCTGCCTCTGTGTTGATGTTATCTGTGCTGCCCCTGTGTTGATGTTGTCTGCTGCCCCTGTGTTGATGTTGTCTCTGTCCCTGTGTTGACGTTGTCTGCTGCTGCCCCTGTGTTGATGTTGTCTCTACTGCCCCTGTGTCGATGTTGTCTCCGCTGCCCCTGTGTCGATGTTGTCTCTACTGCCCCTGTGTTGATGTTGTCTGCTGCCCCTGTGTTGATGCTGTCTCCGCTGCCCCTGTGTTGATGTTGTCTGCTGCCCCCCCTATGTTGATGTTGTCTGCTGCCCCTGCGTTGATGTTGTCTGTGCTGCCCCTGTGTTGATGTTGTCTCTGCTGCCCCTGTGTTGATGTTGTCTGCTGCCCCTGTGTTGATGTTGTCTGTTGCCCCTGTGTTGATGTTGTCTCTGTCCCTGTGTTGATGTTGTCTGCTGCCCCTGTGTTGATGTTGTCTCTGCTGCCCCTGTGTTAATGTTGTCTCTGCTGCCCCTGTGTTGATGTTGTTTCTGTCCCTGTGTTGATGTTGTCTGCTGCCCTTGTGTTGATGTTGTCTGCTGCCCCTGTGTTGACGTTGTCTGTGCTGTCCCTGTATTAATGTTGTCTCTGCTGCCCCTGTGTTGATGTTGTCTCTGTTGCCCCTGTGTTGATGTTGTCTCTGCTTCCCTTATGTTGATTTTGTCTGCTGCCCTTGTGTTGATGTTGTCTGCTGCCCCTGTGTTGATGTTGTCTGCTGCCCCTGTGTTGATGTTGTCTCTGCTTCCCTTATGTTGATTTTGTCTGCTGCCCTTGTGTTGATGTTGTCTACTGCCCTGTGTTGATGTTGTCTGCTGCCCCTGTGTTGATGTGGTCTCTACTGCCCCTGTGTTGATGTTGTCTGCTGCCCCTGTGTTGATGTTGTCTCTGCTGCCTCTAACAGGATATTTTTGTTTGAGACCTTCGCTGCTAATGATTTTGTTGTTGCTGTTGTTTTCGTTTTTAATCCTCTAACCTTTTCCTTTCCTTATTATTATTATTTTTTTTGAAACTTTTTAAAAAGTGGGGCCTCCATGGTATTTCTTTTCCCATTTTCCTTTTTTTTTTTTTTTTTTTTTTAAAATGAATCTGACTCTTGTTTACCATGCACAATCTGTGTGTTCAGTTACTAAATAGATAATCTCTTGCTCATTTTCCTATTTTGTCGTTTGATACACAAGTGTCTTGAGTTTGTCTCATGTTTTCATTGCTAATGATGGCTGACAGGTAAGAGAACTGTTGAAGAACCCTTCCTACCCACTGTCCAAGCATAGTTACATCAGGCATGACAGTAGTGACATTGCTGACCAGCCCCGAGCCATGCCTTGCAATGCACCTTGACCGTACTGTGTGTGTTTGTGACGACAGGGTCACATGAGAAGCCACACGGGTGACAAACCATATGTGTGTGACCGCTGTGGGACGGCCTTTGCAGCCAAGCGCAGTCTGACGCGCCATATCCGCGTGCACACAGGTAAGCCAGTTCTTGGGTTTGAAATCGGTCTCCCGCATTCTGATTGGTCGGGTTATAATGTCTGTCACCGGTCATGTTATATCTGCCGTCATTGTCACAGGCCGTTATCATGACTGGTGTTACTGGCCTGATGTGGTGATGTTGTGTAAAAGGGATTGTCTGAAAGTAATGAGAGTTGTTCCAGTATTGACATCATTCAGAAAAAAGAGCAGGAAGCAGGAAGACCAAGCCATATGGGTTGTCCTCTTTTTGTTGGTACTTTAACAATGCTTCTGATCATCAGTGCAAGACATAATCAGAATGTCATTGAGGGAGTAGGGACTGGAAGACATAAGGGGACATCAGGTCTGGATGTAGAGACTTCTCGTTATACACAGAAATAATCTGCGTCATCTGTACTTTGAGGTTGTTTCAGTGTAGGTCATGTAGCTCTTGGCCTGTATGTAGACCTTAGGAGAAGTGTAGTTAGCCTATCTGTGAACCATACTATGTCAGTGGAGGAAAGACAGGTAACCTGTCTATGAAGCTGACTATGTCAGTGGAGGGCAGACAGTTAACCTATCTATGAAGCTTACTGCGTCAGAGGAGGAAAGACATTTACACTATCTGTGAACCATACTATGTCAGTGGAGGAAAGACAGTTAACCTGTCTATGAAGCTGACTATGTCAGTGGAGGGCAGACAGTTAACCTATCTATGAACCTTACTGTGTCAGTAGAGGAAAGACAGTTAACCTATCTATGAACCTTATGTCAGTGGAGGAAAGAGGGTTAACCTATTTATGAACCATACTATGTCAGTGGAGGAAAGACATTTAACCTATCTATGAACCTTATACTGTCAGTGGAAGAAAG
The DNA here is from genome assembly GCA_016801955.1 of Conus betulinus. Classification (NCBI taxonomy): domain Eukaryota; kingdom Metazoa; phylum Mollusca; class Gastropoda; order Neogastropoda; family Conidae; genus Conus; species Conus betulinus. The sequence goes on along the minus strand of JADBJO010013006.1, from coordinate 20,643 downwards.
ATAGGTAGGCTGTCTGTGAACCTTATAATTTCAGTGGAGTAAAGACATTTAACCTATCTTTGAACCTTAAAATGTCAGTGGAGGGCAGACAGTTAACCTATCTGTGAACCTTACTATGTCAGTGGAGGGCAGACGGTTAACCTATCTATGAACCTTACTATGTCAGTAGAGGAAGTCAGTTAACCTATCTGTAAACCTTTCTGTGTTAGTGGAGGAAAGACAGTTAACCTATCTATGAAGCTTACTGTGTCAGAGAGGAAAGACATTTAACCTATCTATGAACCTTATTATGAATTCAGCGCCTATCTTGCATTGAAGTGAATGAAGAGAAGTGATTGCTTTTTCATTTTCGTTGTCCTAAGTGTTTTGTGTCTTGCCTGAAGAAGACCTAAGAAGTCAAAATGTGTCGTGTTTTGTCTTGTGATTCGTTTGTCTACATTTTCTTGGCGGTTCGCTATTAATTACCTTTAAGACTTACTATGTCAGTGGAAGAAAGACAGTTAACCTATCTATGAACCTTACTATGTCAGTGGAGGAAAGACAGTTAACCTGTCTCTGAACCTTGCTATGTCAGTGGAAGAAAGATAGGTAGACTGTCTGTGAACCTTACTATGTCAGTGGAGGAAAGACAGTTAACCTGTCTCTGAACCTTGCTATGTCAGTGGAAGAAAGATAGGTAGGCTGTCTGTGAACTGTATAATGTCTGTGGAGGAAAGACAGTTAACCTTTCTGTGAACCTTACTGTGTCAGTAGAGGAAAGGCAGTTCACCTGTCTGTGAACCGTATAATGTCAGTGGAGGAAAGACAGTTAACCTATCTGTGAACCTTACTGTGTCTGTGGAAGGAAAGACAGTTAACTGGCACTTCACCATCTCAGCTATTCCCATCTCCCTAACTAGCCTATCCATTAACCTTACAATGTCAGTCAGCTATTCCATCTCCCTAACTAGCCTATCCATTAACCTGACAATGTCAGTCAGCTATTCCATCTCCCTAACTAGCCTATCTATTAACCCCTAGCCTATCTATCTTCCTCGTGCTGAACTCTGAAGTGATCTGAAGCGATCAAAGCTAAGTGAACTTTCGTTATTTTATTCGTTTTTGTTTCACCTGAAGAAGACCTAAGAGGTCGAAACGCGTTGTGTTTTGTGTTGTGACTCGTTTGTCTGCGTTTCTCTGGGCGGTTTGCTGACATTTATTTCAGATTTGCTTACAACATCAGTCAGCTATTCCATCTCCCTAACTGGCCTATCCATTAACCTTAACAATGTCAGTCAGGTCAGCTATTCCATCTCCCTAACTAGCCTGTCGATTAACCTGATGGATAGCACGGAGATTCCACGGTAGATATTGCAGACCTGACGGTTTCCTTTGCGTTTGTAGAGATGAACAATGGACGCATCTTTAAGGTCTTGAGGAGAGATAGTCTGTCTATTAAAGTTACAATTTCAGTGGTTGGAAGATAGTCAGCCTATCTGTTAACCTTACAGTGTTTGTGTAGGAAAGACAGTTTGCCTACCTGTTAACCTTACAGTGACTGTTGAGGAAAGACGGTTTGCCTACCTGTTAACCTTACAGTGACTGTTGAGGAAAGACGGTTTGCCTACCTGTTAACCTTACAGTGACTGTTGAGGAAAGACGGTTTGCCTACCTGTTAACCTTACAGTGACTGTTGAGGAAAGACGGTTTGCCTACCTGTTAACCTTACAGTGACTGTTGAGGAAAGACGGTTTGCCTACCTGTTAACCTTACAGTGTTTGTGTAGGAAAGATGGTTTGCCTGCCTGTTAATCTTACAGTGACAGTGGAGGACAGACGGTTTGCCTGCCTGTTAATCTTACAGTGACAGTGGAGGAAAGATGGTTTTTGCCTGCCTGTTAATCTTACAGTGACAGTGGAGGAAAGACGGTTTGCCTACCTGTTAACCTTACAGTGACAGTGGAGGAAAGGCAATTTGACTACCTATTAACCTTACAGTGTTTGTGTAGGAAAGACAGTTTGCCTACCTGTTAACCTTACAGTGACAGTGGAGGAAAGGCAATTTGACTACCTATTAACCTTACAGTGTTTGTGTAGGAAAGATGGTTTGCCTACCTATTAACCTTACAGTGACAGTGTAGGAAAGACGGTTTGCGTTCCTATTAACCTTACAGTGGAGGAAAGACGGTTTGCGTTCCTATTAACCTTACAGTGGAGGAAAGACGGTTTGCCTACCTGTTAACCTTACAGTGACAGTGGAGGACAGACGGTTTGCCTACCCGTTAACCTTACAGTGACAGTGGAGGACAGACGGTTTGCCTACCCGTTAACCTTACAGTGACAGTGGAGGAAAGACGGTTTGCCTACCCGTTAACCTTACAGTGACAGTGGAGGACAGACGGTTTGCCTACCCGTTAACCTTACAGTGACAGTGGAGGAAAGACGGTTTGCCTACCCGTTAACCTTACAGTGACAGTGGAGGACAGACGGTTTGCCTACCCGTTAACCTTACAGTGACAGTGGAGGACAGACGGTTTGCCTACCCGTTAACCATACAGTGACAGTGGAGGAAAGACGGTTTGCCTACCCGTTAACCTTACAGTGACAGTGGAGGACAGACGGTTTGCCTACCCGTTAACCATACAATGACAGTGGAGGAAGGCGGTTTGCCTACCCGTTAACCTTACAGTGACAGTGGAGGACAGACGGTTTGCCTACCTGTTAACCTTACAGTGACAGTGGAGGAAAGATGCCAGAGCAGGGCTGTGTAATGATGGACATTTGCATCGGTTCAAGGTACAGCTGTTGCATGGAAGGAAAACAGCTTCTGGCACCGACGCATGTTGGTCTTTTTTATGCTTAGTATGAACTATAATCAAGCAATGAATAGAGCTAATCATGTGATATTACTTTAAATTTAAATAACAGGAATGTATGACAATTTTTTTTTTTTTTTTTTTTTTTTAAAGGGGGGGCTTTAAAATTTGAATAACAGGAATGTATGACAAACCATTTAAAAAAAAAAAAAAAAGGGAGGGGAGAGGGGTAAGAGAGGAGTGCCTGATACCATTTTTATCTCCTGCAGGTGAGAGGCCCTACGCCTGTGGCCTGTGTGTGGCTGCCTTTGCTGACTGGACCACCCTCCACAACCACAAACTGGTCCACCGTGAGTCAAGCACGGACGCGGACAACAGGGATGGTGTTGACCCCAAGACAACGGGCGACCTCAAGGCTGTGGCGGAGAGCCGACCCTTCCAGTGCCAGTTCTGCGGCATCCGCTACGGGGATGCCGTCACCCTCAAACGACACCTCCGCATTCACTCCGCCCCCTCCAAGGCGAAGAGAACCACCCCCACAAAGCTGAGAGGCGGACAGGCTGGGGAGGGGAGCGGGAGACGAGCGGAGAGTCCAGCCCTGCACCTTCAGTATCGGCCCTATGTCTGTGAGCAGTGCGGGGCAAAGTTCAAACATCTCCGTGGCTACACCACTCACAGGAGCAAACACCTCGATGGGTCACTGTTGGGGAAGAAGGTGGCGCAGGCTGACACGCTTCACCCAGGCAGGGCTGGAAGAGAGCTGGAAGCGCGACGCGCTGAGCAAGTCTCCTGTGTTCCAACCAGAGGTGGTGTTGTGCCGAACCCAGTGGATATGCCGGCATTGGGCTTTCAGCAGCCGTCGCTGCCACTGCCACCACCACCACCACCACGGACACTGGCTGGTGATGCGAGGGTTGTAGATGGCAGAATGCTGAGCAGTTTTCCCTCAGTGGACCCCAGTCATCAGTCAGTCAGCAGCAGTACTGCTCGTGTCGCTGACCTTCTCCACTACGCTTCTGACCGGGTGACGCAGATCATTCAGTACGAGGATGGGTCTCTGGGTCATGTGACCACCCTCCTGCCGCATCCCCCGCCTTCCTCCTCGCTTCTGCAGCCGGTGGAGGAGTTATTGGACAATGTGAATGTGGACAATGTGGTGACTCTCGACAGTGTGAATGTGGTGACTGTGGGCAATGCAGTGACTGTGGACAGTGTGAATGTGGACAATGCAGTGACTGTGGACAGTGTGAATGTGGTCAATGCGGTGACTGTGGACAATGTGAATGTGGTCAATGCGGTGAGTGGACAATGTGAATGTGGGCAATGTGACTGTGGACAATGTGGATTACATGGTGACTGTGGACAATGTAAATGTGGATGATGTAGTGAATATGGACAGTGTGGTGACTGTGGACAATGTGGTGACTGTGGACAGTGAGGACAGAGTGGTGACTGTGGTGCTGGACAGCACAGAGGGGAGCATTGTGCTGACAAGCCACTAGCCAGCAGATGTTGCCAGGGGTTTAGCCACTAGCCAGCAGATGTTGCCGGGGGTTTAGTCACTAGCCAGCAGATGTTGCCGGGGGGTTTAGCCACTAGCCAGCAGATGTTGCCGGGGGTTTAGTCACTAGCCAGCAGATGTTGCCGGGGGTTTAGTCACTAGCCAGCAGATGTTGCCGGGGGTTTAGCCACTAGCCAGCAGATATTGCCGGGGGTTTAGTCACCAGCCAACAGATGTTGCCGGGGGTTTAGTCACCAGCCAGCTGATGTTGCCGGGGGTTTAGTCACTAGCCAGCTGATGTTGCCGGGGGATTAGTCACTAGCCAGCTGATGTTGCCGGTGGTGTAGCCACTAGCCAGCTGATGTTGCTGGTGGTTCTGTTGTTGTGGTTTCAGCGGTCTCACCTCCAGTGTCGCCTCACGAGCAATATTCCCCATCCACTCACTCCAGGTCTCACCTCCAGTGTTACCTCACGAGCAATATTCCGCATCCACTCACTCCAGGTCTCACCTCCAGTGTTACCTCACAAGCAATATTCCCCATCCACTCACTCCAGGTCTCACCTCCAGTGTTACCTCACAAGCAATATTCCGCATCCACTCACTCCAGGTCTCACCTCCAGTGTCGCCTCACAAGCAATATTCCCCATCCACTCACTCCAGGTCTCACCTCCAGTGTTACCTCACAAGCAATATTCCGCATCCACTCACTCCAGCTTGCACCCCAAACGCAGCCAGAGTCATCAACTTTTGGTGTTGTAATCTCTTGAATTTGGAAGTGGGGGGGGGTGGGATGGGGGGAGTATATCAAACAATTCATGAGCGTGGCGTGTGTGTGTGTTGTGTGTGTATGTGTTTGTGTGTTTGTATGTGTGTTTATGTTTGTGTATTTGTGTTTGTATATGTGTGTGTTTGTGTGTATGTGTTTGTGTGTGTGTATTTGTGTGTTTGTATGTGTGTGTATTTGTTTTTGTATATGTGTGTGTTTGTGTATTTTTTTGTGTGTATGTGTTTGTGAGTGTGTATGTGTGTGTTTTTATGTGTGTGTATGTGTGTGTGCAGATGTGGGTGACCAAGAAATATTTTCATTTTCAGGCACATATATGCATGCGCGTGCATGCTCACACATACACCACACACCCCCCTACACACACACACACACACTCACACACTCGCATACACTAGAGGGAGACTTAAACATGCTTTAATAACACAGTCATCTGCTCATTATTGTGGATAATGCAGTGAGTGCCCCTCCCCATCCCACCCAAACTCCAGTCGCCTCCCTCATCCCAGCTGTTGTCCCACCAACTGGCGGCATCATCATTCCTCTCCCAGACATCTTCGTTGGTTGGTTTCTTTTGAATAATGGTCGAGTGTTGAAGCATGATATGATGACTGACTTCATATGTCTTAGCAATACAAACCGCAAGGTGAACAAACTGAGTGTCTAGGTATGATGATATGAAGACTGACCTCAGCATGAACTGCAAGATGAAGAACTGAGTGTTGAAGCAGTGATCATTATTTCCTAAAAAATTAGGGGTCAGGCTCGGTACGAAAAACTCCCTTTCAAATTTTCAGGGGGTCACAAAAATATTTAGGGGGTCACCATTAACAACCACTAGAAAATGTAGTGAACACACACACACACACACACACACACACACACACACGGCGTGCTCTCACTGGCTCACACACATAAATCCACAGAGAAAGAGACAGAATACATAAGAAAGGAAGTGCTTGTAATAAAGTTGATAAAACATTCCAGACTGTGCTAAATATTATTTATTCATATGTGTCCCTATGTTTTTTAAAGTGTTATCAACTAACATGAGTAGTTTGAGCACACCTACACTGTCACTGGATTTCAACAGTGAAACTTGATTTGTGGGATGTCCTCTTCGATTTTCATCACAGAATTTCTGCTACGCAAGCCATTTCCCTCCATGTTGAAACATTTTTTATTGTATGACCAAATTCCATTCACCATGCAATGATCATCAGAAGTCCGATGGAACCTACAATGAAACTGTAGACTTGCCGTTCTTGCTCTGTGAGCAACACATTCGTATGTCCAGAACGGAGCCATTTTGATTATCCGAACTGGTCATGTTGCATAGATTGTTTGACTTTTGGTCCATTCGCTTGGATTATCACCCATGAGCCACAGCTGAACTGTCAGATTTTGATTCCGAAAAGCCGAAATTCCTAGGGTTTTCCAGGCTTTTCCCACTTAGCAGAATCATGTGATCTTGTGGTCCAATCATAGACTGGATAGGCCTGATCTGTTTTAACAACTCTTGTTGGTTTTCAGTAGAGAAGAGTTCTCAGGCAGAAGTTGTTCATCGATTCAGAATGTTCTAAAACATCGAGGAAATTTACAGTTTTAACTTCGATCATGGTAAATAGGATGAAAGCCCTTTTGTGTGATGCAGCGCTCAGAGTTATAATGCGTACAGGAGAAAATCAGTGCGTCATGGTAAATTTTCATGCGTTTTTGTGATGCACTGGCCTGAAAATCAGTGTGCCAGATGGGAGAGGTTTATCCATCAGAGACGCACATGTGTGGGTAAGAATTATCACTGTGAAGTATAATATGACTGACCTCAGTATGTCTTAGCGATACAAACTGCAAGGTGAATAACTGAGTGTCTAGGTATGATATACCTCAGCATGTCTTAGCAATACAAACTGCAAGGTGAAAAACTGAATGTCAAGGTGTGATATGATGACTGACTTCATATGCCTCAGCAATACTAACTGCAAGGTGAATAATTGAGAGTTGAAGTATATTATGACTGACCCTAGCATCTCAGCAATACAAACTGCAAGGTGAATATCTGAGTGTCAAGGTGTGATATGATACTGACCTCACTATGTCTTAGCACCTCAAACTGCAGGATGAAGAACTGCCTAGGTATGATATGATGAATGACCTCAGCATGAACTGCAAGGTGAAGAACTGTCAAGGTCAGTAGATGTGATGTGATGAATGACCTCAGCATGAACTGCAAGGTGAAGAACTGTCTAGGTGTGATATGAAGACTGACTTCAGCATGAACTGCAAGGTGAAGAACTGTCTAGGTGTGATATGATGAATGACCTCAGCATGAACTGCAAGGTGAAGAACTGTCTAGGTGTGATATGATGAATGACCTCAGCATGAACTGCAAGGTGAAGAACTGTCTAGGTAGGATATGATAAATGACCTCAGCATGAACCGCAAGATGAAAGTGCCTCTCATTGTGGTGCCAACAGGTGGATGCTGCAGTCTCAAGTAAGGTTACAGAAATGGACGAATCATCCGCAGCCCAACACATCTCATCTTACACAATAAAAGAGACAGATGAAAAAACAACACAACAAAGACTCGGTGTAATAATAAGCCCAGTTTCTAATTCAGCTTCTTTACGGTGAATGACGATCCTCTTTGTCCTCTCCATGGGATCCAGAGGAATGTTGCCTTACACTGGGCTGTAGATCAGTGAATGAGGATCCTCTTCATCCTCCATGGATCCAGAGGAATGTTGTTGCCTTAGATCAGTGAATGACGATCCTCTTCATCCTCCATGGGATCCAGAGGAATGTTGCCTTAGATCAGTGAATGACAATCCTCTTCATCCTCCATGGGATCCAGAGGAATGTTGCCTTAGATCAGTGAATGACAATCCTCTTCATCCTCCATGGGATCCAGAGGAATGTTGCCTTAGATCAGTGAATGACAATCCTCTTCATCCTTCATGGGATCCAGAGGAATGTTGCCTTACACAGGGCTGCAGATCAGTGAGGAAATGGGGGGCGGAATGGCTCAGTTGGTAGAGCACCTGCATATGCAGAAAGAAAGAAAGAAAAGTGAGGAAATCTGTCTGATTTATGCTCAGCCTGTAGTCATGTCCTCAGGCAATGAAAATAGTAAGTTCCTCTGAGTGGTGGGAGGAGACCATGGCATTCTCATGGTGGCTAGTTTCTTAGGTGATTGGAACTTGTAAGGGAATTTAATTGTGTGTGTGTGTGTGTGTTTTGTGTGTGTGTTTGTGTGAATACATGTGTGTGTGTGTGTGTGCGTGTTTCATGTGTGTGTGTGTGTGTGTGTGTGTGTGTGTGTTTTGTGTGTGTATGTGTGTGTGTGTTCATGTGAATACATGTGTGTGTGTGTGTGTGTGTGTGTGTGTGTGTGTGTCTTTGAATTCCAAGCAATTCTGGCATCACCTCACATTGTTTCCTCCTTTGCAGAGTTTGGCCATGAATGTGAAGATTTAACAACCAGGCACTGTTTTCAACATCACCCAGTTGAAGTGATGTACACACACACACACAGTTGAAGTGATGTACACACACACACAGTTGAAGTGATGTACACACAAACACAGTTGAAGTGATGTACACACATATACACTCACAGGCACTGGTATGGACCCAGATGCATATTCACACACAATCTCTCTCATGCTGTAAGTTAGCAGCATTCATTGGAGTCTTTACACCATTTTAATGCATAAATTTCAATATAAATAGTTCAGATCATAAAATATACATTAAATCCCTCTCTCTCTCTCTCTCTCTCTCTCTCTCTCTCTCTCTCTTCCCCCCCCCCCCCCCCCCCCTCCCCTCTCTCTCCCTCCATTGCTTTCCTTATGTGTGCTGCAGTCTTTCTGTGCATGAAAAGGAAAAGATGTTTAAGGCTGAACACTATCCATGTGTACAGAAACTGATGGTGAAAAATACAAACATGTTTCTTTGCAGATGGAGAAAAGGACTGGTGTTCATGCAGTCTAGATTCTATTGTGTGCATCTTGTGTAAATTTGTCTAGTTCTTTCTACTGAGTGTGCATGCATGTGTGCGTGTTTGTGTATGTGTATGTTTGAGTATGTGTGAAACGTATTGCAATGTGTCGCCACAAAATAAATTCCCTTCATGGACAAAATAAACAACTTGTGAACTTGTAAATCATGTATGCATGTGTAAATACATGACATTTACAGTGAACAGTCTTATGAATCACAGTATAAAAAGAAACTCAAAACCAAGAGCTTAAAATATTACAAACAAATATATGCACTCAAAAGTGAACAGATAAACACCATGTTCAAAATGTATGCAATATATCATTCAACATGTCGGTGAAAATCTTTTCGTTTTGAATCGATTTTGTCATTTTTGAAGGAAAAAAATTACAGTTATTGCACACTTTTTTTATTTCTTACAGTATGGCAAAAAGAAGTTTGAATCATTTCCATGGGAATTTATACATGTTCTTATATTGGATTCCCTTGCATGAAGTTGTACAACAAGGGACAGAATATTGCACAAGCGTTCAAAAAAGCAATATATATATATATATATATTGACAGCCTGAATGGCTAGAATTGCACTCATAAAAACAAGTATACACATACATGCATGCATATCGGTGTGCATGTAAACACATGCAGACTGATACACATAAATAGAATCTTGTGATGTTGTTCATGTCAATGAACTATCTATGACAAAAAAAAAAGACCAAAATACATAAAGAACTAACTGACAGTCTTCACAATAAAATGCAGTCTGGAGATTCTAGGCTTGTTCCAACATTTGCAGAGCATCTCTCTCTCTCTCTCCTGCCCTCTGTCATGTCATTGTGGTGACCATTTTTTAGCCTTTTGTTTTTGTTTTTTTTGTCATGTCTGGGTTTTTTGTTTTTTAAAAAACCGTTTTCCCTTCTTTTTCATCATGGTATCAAACCTTTCCTTGGCAAGAAACTAGCGGTTCCACATTTCATGAATCAGTCGACCCAGTCCACATTTTACGGGGTTCAGTTAAACTGTTCCACGTTTTATATATGGTTCAGTGAAACTTTCCACATTTCATGTGGTCAGTGAAACTGTTCCACATTTTATGTGGTCAGTGAAACCGTTCCCCATTTTATGTGGTCAGTGGAACAGTTTCACAGTTTATGTGGTCAGTGGAACAGTTTCACAGTTTATGTGGCCGGTGGAACAGTTTTCACACTTTATGTTGCCGGTGGAACAGTTTCACAGTTTATGTTGCCGGTGGAACAGTTTCACAGTTTATGTGGTCGTGGAACAGTTTCACAGTTTATGTGGTTGGTGGAACAGTTTCACAGTTATGTGGTCAGTGGAACAGTTTCACAGTTTATGTGGTCAGTGGAACAGTTTCACAGTTTATGTGGTCAGTGGAAACAGTTTCACAGTTTATGTGGTCAGTCAGCCAATTCCACTTAGTACAGTGAGAACCCCACATGGTACTGAATAGAACTAGCTACCTGGGGGAAGGTGCCTCAGTACATTAGTTGCATGGGCAGGTGATTTTAGTACACCAGTTGTATGGACAGGTGACCTCAGTACAGCAGTTTGTATCAACAGGTGACCTCTGAGCTGAGTACACCAGTTGTATAGACAGGTGACCTCAATACACCAGTTGTATGAGACAGGTGACCTCAGTACACCAGTTGTATGGACAGGTGACCTCAGTACATCAGTTGTATAGACGGGTGACCTCAGTACATCAGTTGTAGTGACAGGTGACCTCAGTACACCAGTTGTACTGACAGGTGACCTCAGTACACCAGTTTGTACTGACAGGTGACCTCAGTACACCAGTTGTACTGACAGGTGACCTCAGTACATCAGTTGTATAGACAGGTGACCTCAATACACCAGTTGTAGAGACAGGTGACCTCAATACACCAGTTGTATAGACATGTGACCTCAGTACACCAGTTGTATAGACAGGTGACCTCAGTACATCAGTTGTATAGACAGGTGACCTCAGTACATCAGTTGTACTGACAGGTGACCTCAGTACACCAGTTGTATAGACATGTGACCTCAGTACACCTGTTGTATAGACATGTGACCTCAATACACCAGTTGTAGAGACAGGTGACCTCAATACACCAGTTGTATAGATAGGTGACCTCAATACACCAATTGTAAAGACAGGTGACCTCAGTACACCAGTTGTATAGACAGGTGACCTCAGTACACCAGTTGTATAGACAGATGACCTCAGTACACCAGTTGTGTAGACAGGTTACATCAGTACTTCAGGTGTTGGGATAGATGACTTCAGTATGCCAGTTCCCCACCCCAGGGCCTGTAGGGTTTGACACTGTTCACCTGCTGCAGCCCCACCCCTAGACTGGGCATCTGCATGGTGGTGGAGTGGGGCTGGGGGTAGCTGGGGTGATGGGAGGAAGGGGGCACGCCCAGGGACTGCCCCGTCCCCGGGAAGGGGGAGGTAGGAGTGTGGGAGTGCAGCTGACCCAGCGAGTGAAGCAGGGGTGGCGACAGCGACGACGTCGGCACTGACCTCCCAGAAGACGTGGGCACCATCCCCGCAGAGCCCTGAAGAGTCGGAACCCCACCCATCCCTGCCCCACAGCCCGCACTGCCACTCCCAGCATCACTGCTCCCCACACAGCCACGCAAGTCTGAAAACGCCGTCATCAGCGAGGATGCTGACGTGGAACTCATGACCTCTGCGGCGGCGGACTGTGGTGGCAGGTTGCCTGCGCCGAAAGCGCCAGAACCGAGAGATCCAGAGCCCGCCTGTCCAGAACGGAGGGAGCCAAACGCCGCCTGCCCAGAGCTGAAGATCCTGTTCCTGGGTGGGCGGAGGGCATGATGGGATTGTACTGGGGGTGGAGGGAGGGAGTTGGAGAGGACCACATTGAGGAGCTGTGCTGAAAGGCCGCTGCCTTTGACCGCCGCGCCCTCTCTGTTGGCGAAGCCGTGGAGGTGTGAGTGAGCAGCCTCATTCGCAGAGGGTCCTGGAGGTCAAGACCCTCCACGGCCACCAGGTAGCGGGCCACCTCTGTGGCACATTCCGTGAAGCCCATGTGGCGGTAGTCCTTGGCCAGGTTGCTGGGTCATAGTTTGTAACTGTTCAGACTGGGGGCACAGACACAATGACCTTCAGCACGTGTGGGGGCTGTTGTGTAAGGGGGTGTGCATGCGTGTGTGTGTGTGTACCAAAAGGTTCCACGCTGGCAAGCTCCACTCTGTGTGTGTGTGTGTGTGTGTGTGTGTGTGTGTGTGTGCGTGTGTGTGTGTGTGTACCAAAAGGTTCCACGTTGGCAAGCTCCACTCTGTGTGTGTGTGTGTGTGTGTGTGTGTGTGTGTGTGTGTGTGTGTGTATCAATTGGTTCTAAACTGGAAAATTCACCATGTATTTGCGCGTGAATGTGTGTGTCTGCATAAACCTTCTTTTGAACTCGGTATGAAATTACATAAATCCTGGTACATTTTCACAATCTTGAACATTTTTTTCACATGATGTCAACCTAGTAAATGTATATATGAAAAGAATCATTTCACAAGAGTTCAAGTACAGATAATGAATAAACATTTCACAAGAATTTTTTTTTTAACATTTTGAATGTGTAAAATGTCGTGTGTGTGTGTGGGGGGGGGGGGGGGGGGGGGGGGGGGGGGAAGGAAGATAAAAAAAAAAGAAGTGCAGATTATTCCAATTTGGTTTACATGCTTTGAACTATTTCGCGTTTAACTGCCATGTGTAACTTTGTATCTATGCTGTCGGTTAGAACACTTTTACAATGCATTTTGAAATTCAGTAGACCCAGTTTGGGTTTTGCAAACGTGTGTTTTTGCCCAACCCAAATTTAGCGGCTTAGTAGGCCTATTTGAACGTGTCATGAATTAGAAAAATCATACTGATTACACAAACTAAGAGAAGGGGTAATTCTTAGATTTATTTGTGTGTCGTACTTTTATTTTTCAAAGCGTTTAACTGGGAACTTTCCCAGTCTTACCACACAAATGACAAACCCAACTATGAAAATCGCTCTCAAGAATATTATTCCCATGTAAACACGTGCGCAATTTCACATGTCGCTTTCTCCTCTCTCTCTCTCTCTGCATGTGTGTGTGTGTGTGTTGTTGTTGTGTGTGTGTGTGTGTGTGTGCTCTTGTTGTTGTTTGTGTTTGCTATTGTGCTATTGTGTGTAAACAGACGTAAGACCCACCTTTGTGCTGCAGCAGTTTCAGATGGTCCACCGTCATCTGAAGAATCTCCGCCTCTCCAGTTTGGCAGAGCCCTGCGTCATTAAGTAGAATGTCGTCAGTCTTACGTCATAAAAACGTCTAAAGGCTAACTCAAAGGGCCAAAAACACGCTTCCAGTCTTCTCGCGGTCTCGGTCAATCTTAAATTTGTTCACAAATGCACCCCCCCCCCCCCCCCCCCCCCCCCCCCCCCCCCCCCCACACACACACACACACACACACACCTTCCACTCATACAGAATCAAAGTTTTGCTTATCCTGTAACTCCCTTTTTGCACATGGAGGAGGTAAACAAAATAAGAAAATATAAACTGATAAAAAAAAATAGCAGTGAAAATCAGGTAAAGAGTAAAAGACGTACAGTTCATTATAGGTATAACAATGTTTGAACAGAAAATGAAGAGACTGCACACACAAGTAACAGAGTTAAACGACTTTAGTCCCATTTACCAATTTTCTCAGATTTAGCTACCTTTTACCACCCCCGAAAATAAGCTGAAAAATCTAAAAATGGACCCAAATAGGTGTGTTAGTCAAGTGTGTATTCTAAATCTACATGCCTAAGGTTTTGCATCACAGAATGAAAGTCTTCTCCTGTTTTTCTTTTATTTCATGTTCTACAAACTGTTCTCGTCTGACTTCGTTACACGTGTCGCACAGCAGTAGACCTATCTTCAACAAACCAATGGATGTCATAGAGAATCCCGGCCATTTATGATATTCTTTTCTCCTTTTATGTAATGTTTAATGATTTCTGTTCACACACACACACACACACACACACACACACACACACACACACACACACACACACCGTTTGTGGTGTGTGTGTGTGTGCGTGTGTGTGTGTGTGTGTGTGTGTGTGTGTGTCTTTCTTTTCCATCTTTTCTTGTGTCTTTGTTCCTTTGTTTCAAGAAATGTGTTACCTGTGTCAGTGGTATTTGTACCTGTTGTGAGCTGTGTCAGTGGTATTTATACCTGTTGTGAGCTGTGTCAGTGGTATTTATACCTGTTGTGAGCTGTGTTTAGTGGTATTCACACCTGTTTGTGAGCTGTGTCAATGGTATTTGTACCTGTTGTGAGCTGTGTTAGTGGTATTCACACCTGTTGTGAGCTGTGTCAGTGGTATGTATACCTGTTGTGTGAGCTGTGTCAGTGGTATTTATACCTGTTGTGAGCTGTGTTAGTGGTATTCACACCTGTTGTGAGCTGTGTCAATGGTATTTGTACCTGTTGTGAGCTGTGTCAGTGGTATTTATACCTGTTGTGAGCTGTGTTAGTGGTATTTGTACCTGTTGTGAGCTGTGTCAGTGGTATTTGTACCTGTTGTGAGCTGTGTCAGTGGTATTTGTACCTGTTGTGATCTGTGTGTCAATGGTATTTAAAACCTGTGTGAGCTGTGTCAGTGGTATTTATACCTGTTGTGAGCTGTGTCAGTGGTATTTTACACCTGTGTTGTGAGCTGTGTCAGTGGTATTTTATACCTGTTGTGAGCTGTGTCAGTGGTATTTATACCAGTTGTGAGCTGTGTCAGTGGTATTTATACCTGTTGTGAGCTGTGTCAGTGGTATTTACACCTGTTGTGAGCTGTGTCAGTGGTATTTATACCTGTTGTGAGCTGTGTCAGTGGTATTTACACCTGTTGTGAGCTGTGTCAGTGGTATTCATACCTGTTGTGAGCTGTGTCAATGGTATTTTAAACCTGTTGTGAGCTGTGTCAGTGGTATTTATACTGTTGTGAGCTGTGTCAGTGGTATTTACCTGTTTTTTCAAAGGCGGAGGGCACCAGTCGGCGGAGTTCAGAGAGGCTGGAGTTGATTCTGTCTCGTCTCCCTCTTCTCAATCACCTGGGAGAAACAACGATCCTCCGGATTACCACCCCATAGATCAACAACCCGCAGTTTGGTTCAAATGCCTAGCAACTCACAGTATTCAAGAAATAGCTTCGGTGAACACACACACACGCGGGCGTGAGCGTGGGCACCCCGCACAAGAGAGAGAGAGAGGAGAGAGAGAGAGAGAGAGAGAGAGAGAGTTTCAATAAGCATAAGCATTTTCTACTACAAAATTATGTCATTGCCAGTGTGCAAGCACGCGCGCGCGCACACGCACACACACACCACACACACTTCATTCTCTCCTACACACACACACACACACATTCATCCTCTCCAACACACACACACACACACACACACACACACACACACACACACATTCTCCTCTCCAACACACACACACACACACACATACACACACGCACACGAACACACACACACACACACACACACACACACACACACACACACACACACACACATTCACCTCTCCAACACACACAC
The DNA here is from genome assembly GCA_016801955.1 of Conus betulinus. NCBI lineage: Eukaryota > Metazoa > Mollusca > Gastropoda > Neogastropoda > Conidae > Conus > Conus betulinus. The sequence continues at coordinate 4,971 of JADBJO010013006.1, read as the reverse complement.
CACACGTATTAAATATATGTATGCGCACACACACACACACACACACACACACACACACACACACACTACGAAGACTTACCCCTTCTTCTTTTCCGGTCCGAGATTTGACAGCTTTGGGAGGGAGAACTGTAAGCAGACACCATAGAACCACATCATGACAACAGACCACATAGAACCACATCATGACAACGGACCACATAGAACCACATCATGACAACAGACCACACAGAACCGCATTATGACAACTGACTACATAGAACCACATCATGACAACAGACCACACAGAACCATATCATGACAATAGACCACAGAACCACATCATGACAATAGACCACAGAGAACCACATCATGACAATAGACCACATAGAACCACCATCATGACAAGAACAAGTCAGGAAGCATAGATCACACTAGCAAACTCGTGTCTGTGTGTGTGTGTGCGAGCGCGCGCGCGCGCGTGCGTGTGTGTACATGTGTGTGTGTGGTGTGTGTGTGTGTACGAGACGTGCGGCAAATAAATGTTACTAACGTGTAGGTGCATATTATGTGTGTAAGGACGGAAAGAGAGAGAGAGAGAGAGAGAGAGAGAGAGAGAGAGAGAGAGAGAGAGAATGCGTGGAAGGAAGGAGGAATTGGGAGGAAGACGTGAGGCTGGCTGACGTAGGAAGGGGGGGGGGGGGGGGGGGGGGGGGGGGGGGTGAAGGTGCAGGAAACTAGACCTCCATTTTGGTTATTGATCAATGGACCAGTTCTCGCCAAAGGCTGTCAGCCACATGTGACAAAACCCCACATCGTGACCACTAGGACCCCCACCATGTGAACACACCATGTGAATGACCCCCAACAGTGAAACACCCATGGACACTAGGACCCCCCCCCCACCATGTGAACACTAGGACTCCACACACCTGTGAACACTAGGACCCCGGATAGGACCGGTCCCCCCCACCCCAACCCTGAAACACTAGGACTCCACCATGTGAACACTAGGACCCCCCATGTGCTACCTAAGGACCCTCTCCATGTCAACACTAGACTAGGACCCCCCCCACCATGTGAACACTAGGACCCCACCATATGAACACTAGGACTCCTACCATGCGAAACACTAGGACCCCACACTGTGAACACTAAGGACCCTCCACATTGTGAACACTAGGACCCCACCATGTTGAACACTAGGACCGACCCCCCCACCATCTGAACACTAGGGGACCCCCCCCCCCCCCCCCACCATGTGACACTAGGACCCCACCATGTGAACCTAGGACCCCCCCTCCATGTGAATACTAGGACCCCCCACCAAGGGCACCACTGAACTTTTCACCCACCTAAAAACTGCACTTACTGCTAGATATACACACATAAAAGACGCGCGCGCGCGAGCGAGGCGTGCGCATCCAGAGAGAAAGAGAGAGAGGAGAGAGAGTGAGAACATGCAAGGATTTCATACTGAATCTCAAATCTCACCACCCACTCCCCTTTCACTCTATACACCAAACTCACACCCACTGCCTTTCACTCTATATCTCAAAAACTCACGCCACTGTCTTGCACTCAATATCCAAACTCACACCACTCTCTTTCACTCTGTATCCCAAACGTCACACCCCACTCCCTTTCACTCAAGATAAAAAAAACTGCACACCACTCTCTTTCACTCAATATCCCAAACTCACACCCACGCCCTTCACTCAATTATCCCAAACTCACACCCACTCCCTTTCACTCAATATCCCAAATCACAACACCCACTCCCCTTCACCTCTATATCCCAAACTCACCACCCACCCGTCCCTTTCACTCTATATCCCAAACTCACACCCACTCCCCTTCACTCTATTATCCCAAGCTCACACCCACGGTCCCTTCACTCTATATCCCAAACTCACACCCACTCCCTTTCACTCAATATCCCAAACTCACACCCACTCCCTTTCACATCATTATCCCAAACCCCCACCCACCCCTTCTGAGCTAAAAACTCTCCAAGTCGCCCCACTCTTTTTCACCCCCAAATCAAAAACTCACTCCCTCCATTTCAACCCTACCCCCTCCACTTCATCCCAAACTCACCTCTACCCTATTCAACCCCAAAATCCCGAATTCACCCCCACACCCTCTTTTTCACACCTGACTTCCAAAACTCACCCCGCTGTCAAGCCTGTCTTACAACAGATCGTCCCCATCCGAATCACTGTCACTCAGACCACGTTGCATCTCGCTGACAGTCGATTGAACACGTCCCACAGATCAATCAATTCTTATGCCAATTAATTAGCACCGATCTATCAAACTCCACTCGATTTTCTCCACCAATCCGTTTTAAATCCAGTTTGTCTCCACCGCTACACTTTCTTGAGAGGAATCCCTATCAACTCAGCACTTCGTGTTTCTCTGTTTTTCGGTTCGTGCACGTGAGGTGTCGATCATAGCCAACTCGTTGGGAATCGTCGCGTAAACAAGTTGCACGGTGAACGCTTTCGTCTCGTTTTCACTCCGACACGTGTTCGTGCGATGTTGGTTCAGATCTGGTCCTAACGGCATGGGCACTGTTCGGGTTCTAATGGGTCTGCTATGTCTGCCGGCCAACAACAACCCGTGTGCTGCGATGCCAGACTTGTTCCACTGCGCCCCAGCTTCTCAGCGTCCCCCAGCGCTCTTTTAAACTAATGCCACGAGCGCCTGCCACGCGCACACCCTGGGCCCGTCATTGACATGTCACTACCCGGCACGCGCCGCTCAGGGTGCGCGTGCTGGGATCACTGCCGGGGGTGGGGGGGAAAGGGGGTCACGGGGGCTGTGGGTGTGGCGCGTGTTCTGATTGGTTTTCGATGTGAGAAAGGTGGGGAAGTTGAAGTTTGTGACACCGTTTGAATGGCGGGGAGGGCCGGGGGAACGGGAAAGAAAAGAAGAGCGAGGGACCGAGTCGTTGAGAGGAGCGAGAGAGAGATGGGGTGTTGGTGAGGACGGGGGGGGGGGGGGGGGGGGGGGGGGGGGGGGGGGGGGAGGGGGGGAGGAGAAAGGAAAGAAAGGGGGTAAGTGAGGAAGGGGGAAAACGTTTTAGTAAGAAAGGAAGAGGGCAGTAGTTGGGGAAGCACGGTGTGTGGTGTGTGGGTGTGCTTGTTGTGTGGAGAGCGAAGGGGGGGGAGATGTGGGTAGATGTTGGGAGCGCTGGACTGGATTTGAGGGGAGGATTGTGGACGGGGGGAGGAAGAGGGGGGAGAGGAGGCTATCGGATGGGAGGGTGAACTGTTAGGGTGATGGACAAGGATCGGGGGGGTCGAAGAAGGCGGTCGGGTGGTTTGGAGCGCGGGGTTGGTTGGTTAGGGGGGGGGGGGTGGGAGGGGGGGTATATTGGGGGGGTTAGGGGATGGGAATTTATGTTGGGTGTAGGGGTTTATATATGCGTAGGTGTTTTGTGGTTTAGTTATTTTTTCAGGGTAGGATGTATGGTATCCCCGTGCTGGGTCATGTCCAGTGTATTTCATGTGGGCTCTTTAGGAAGAAGAGACTAAGTGGGTGTGGTGTGGTGGTGTGTGAGGGCAATAGCTTTAGAAAGGGTTTGTTAGCGGTTAGTCTGAAGTTTAATCCAGGTTCCGTGACCTTACCCACCACAACATGTGAATTACCAATCTGGAAAACACCAATTCCCGCTAGTTGACCCGAAATGTCGACCAGGTCGTGCTTCTCCACTGACCCCCCCCTCCACCACACCCTCCTCCCCAACCACCCAACACCCCGCCCCCCCCCCCCCCCCCCCAAAAAAAAAAAAAAGAAAAAAAAAAAAGAAAAAAAAAAAAAAAAGGAAAGGCTTAGGGTTGGGTGTCTTCTTCCGTTAAAAGAGCACCGACCTCACTGTTTATGCCATGTTGTCGTTCTGGTGGATATGTGTGTGTGTGTGTGTGTGTGTTGTGTGTGTGTGTGTGTGTGTGGGTGTAGCACGACCTCACTGTTTAGCCGTGTTGTTCTGTGTGTATAGCACCGACCGCACTGTCTATGCATAAACATCACGCTCTTCTCTCTCTAATCTCTCTCTACTATCTCTCGACTCTCTCTTTTCGGCCAGTCATCTGTGTTTCGGGAGGGAAAATCCCCGTTTCCGCCACTTCAGCCCTCGCTTTTACTTGGCACGCGGCCCTGCCACGCGGAGCGACAGGCGTTTGTTGACACACACTGGGCGGAGGGCGCGCTCTCTGTGGACAGTCGGTTCACCGCGCCTCAGTGCCAAGCTGCTCAAGCCAGCGAACGGGGGCCCAACTAAAGGGGGCAGTTGGCCAGGCAGCTGTGGCCACCGCAGGGGAGGAGGCCCAGAAGGCACACTGGCGGCTTGTTTTGAAGTTCTTAAATGAAACTGATGTTTGATCTGGTGTCTCTTGTTTCTGTAGACTCTCTATATCTTTCTCTCTATATATATGTTGTCTCTCCTCTCTTTCGTCAGTGTAATCTCCCACCCAACCACCATCTCTATCTACTCGTCTCTGATTTATGAAGCTGTGTAATATCTATCTCTCTCTTCTATCTCTTCTCTCTCTCTCTCCTCGCACACGCACACACACACAAACAAACACAACAACACACAAACACACATACCACACACAAACACTATCTCTCCTTCTCCCTCTCATGATTTTATGAAGTGAATCTCTCCTATCTCTCTCTCTCTTATATCCTCTCTGATTATAATATGAAAGTTTAATCTCTCTCTCTACTGCTATAGTCTATTCCTATATCTATATCTATGATTATGAAGTTGTAATCTCCTCCTATGATTTTTAGGAAAAAACGCAGTAATCTCTCTCTCTCTCCTATATCTCTCTCTCTCTCTTCTCTCTCATCTCCTGATGCTAGAAGTTGTAATTGTTAATCTCTCTCTCTCTCCTGATTTTATGTAAATGTAATCTCTCTCTCCTCTCTCTGGTTCCTAATGTGCGTTTTCTTTTTCGTGGTCTCTCGGGGGATACGCTCTCT
>JADBJO010013005.1:52526-54612 GCA_016801955.1 Conus betulinus | reverse complement strand
CCAAGATCACTGTTTTGTTCGTACTGCTATAGCGGGTGGTGCTTCGACACTGGGCTCTTAATACGACTACTGTTATGCTGGCTAATAACTTTTGTCAACAATGGCGCTAAGCACACACCTATTCAGAAATGCTCTCTCTCTCTCTCTCTCTCTCTCTCCTCTCTCTCTCTCTCTCTCTCCAATCCGAACAGTAAGAGAAATCGTGCACTAAAAAAAGGGTGATGGGTACGGGTCAGAAGGCTTCATCGAAGAAGAAACCATTTCGGGACAGCTGTAAAAAACTTGTGGTCATGTCTACTTGGCGAACAGACAAAGGACGCTGGTTACAGATGGAGGGACCCCAGTATGAAAGCAAGACGTTGGCCGTACGACTTAGGCCTAAGAGAAGGAAGTCTGTACATGTGATTGACAGAAAGGAGAAACGTTGGCCATATCGTTTTGGCCGTAAATGAAGGGAGTCTGTAGATATGGATGTCAGAGTTCATGTTACGCAGAATGTAACAGGGGTGTCGGGTCAGGTGCACGGACAGCCTACACCTTACGGAGTAGGTAACATGGTGTCAAATGTGAACGGATATCCTACACCGAAAATGACATGGTGCCAAGTATGAACGGATATCCTACACCGAAAATAGCATGGTGCCAGGTATGAACGGATATCACACACCGAAAATAACACCGCGCCAGATATGAACGGATATGAAAATAACATGGTGCTAGATATGAACGGACGTTTCCACACCGAAAAAACATGGTGCCAGAGACGAACGGATATCGTACACAAAAAAAAAATTACAAGGTGCAAGTTATGAAGGATATTCTACCCCGAAAATACCATGGTGCCAGATGTTGAACGGATATTCTACACCGAAAATTGCATGGTGCCTGGTTGACCCAACAGTGATGCAACGTGTTCGAGGTTTGAAGTTCCGACCGACATAAAAGTTGTCATTTTCACCGCCCATTTTGTCGCGCTATTCTCCCCCCTTTCCCGTGTTCCACCTTCCCCGTCCACACATATGCAATCTGCAATTGTTTTTCTTATATGTCACATAAGCTATGGTGCATGTGAACATCACGCCTAAATGTACTATCCAAAAAAAACTATGATAATAAGACAGCCCTACTATGGCCAATGTACCTATTTCAACAATGTCTTTTAAGTAGACAGGTTCCTGAATAGGCCAGTACAACTATCCAAACATATAAAAGCTGTGGACAACCCTGATGTCACGATCTGCAAGCAAGACAAATGACCACACATCATGGGGAAGGTAATAACAAACACCAAGAAATTAAAAACAAAGATGTGATGGATAAGGACATGATGAAAAAGAAAAGATAGAAGAGGCCATGGGAACAGACGACAGATCGCTAAGAAATCAAAAAAGGAGGAACAATAAACAAAAGGAAAGATGGGTTAGTTAGTCATGAGTATGGAATGATAGATGATGACATCGTGAGAAAGGAAAGGAAAGTGAAAAACACACCCGAATGTGCCTCTTACAGAGAAAATAACATACAAGGATCGGTGTGGACATAACTGGATATGGACATCGTGAGAAAGGACAGATGGAAGTAGACATCATGAGAAAGGACAGACTGGCAGGGACATCGAGAGAAAGGGAGGATGAGTGGGGGCATCATGAGAAAGGCAGGATGGACATGGACACCCTCAGAAAAAAGGGGCAATATGAAATGTAAAGATAGATATGAAAACATGGTGAGGAAGGAAAACACACTAGGACATAAGAAAGAAACGGGTGCATAAGAATACCACGTGTACGAAAGGACATAGCAGTTGAGAACATGATAGGGAAGGAAAGAATTTATAGATGAGACATGGTGAGGAATAAAAGGACGGATAAGAGATGGTGAGTGGAAAAGGGCGAATGAGGACGTCACCGCTTCAAAACCATGAAAAGATTAAAAGGCATGGGAAAGAAAACGATGGAAGAAGACGTGGTGAGAAAACGTTGGATGGGAACTTGGTAAGTACAGACGACGAGGACAATGTGAGGAAGGCCAGTGATGACATTTTAAGAAAAATGAAGAACGAAGACCGGAAAGGAAAAGATGAATAAAA
>JADBJO010013005.1:32526-47526 GCA_016801955.1 Conus betulinus | reverse complement strand
GCGCGAATTTGTGTACATGAGAGAGAGAAAGACGCAGGCGGACAGAGAGAGAGATTGATGGAGAGATAGACAGATAATATGCATAAGCTTTTCTCCACTATTTCTTTGTGAGCATAACAAGTAGATAGATAGATAGACAGACAGGATGACTGATAGATACACACCATCCATTTGGAACGAACCAAATGAAGAGCCGTTTCTTCCAGTTGTCTGCATTTTGTGGACAAGGCGGTCGCCCCTGGGCAAAGAATGTGTCGACTCCATTCCAGTACATTCACCGTATTGACACACTGTCGTAAAGGGTGACGGAAATACCTGTTGGTCGGCCACCACACACGATCAGTGAATTTAGACAATGTACGTGCTCGCCAGGGGAGCCTATTCCTCGCCTGTTAGCACGCTAGGTATCTGCTACGGTGGGTGTAGCCTATTCTGCCATCTACAAATTGAAAACACCGTTGAGAGCAGTCCCGAGAAGCGGAATCCGCGATTCCATTCAATGATTATGTATCAGCCGTCATTGTCTAGGATGTTTCTCCATGCAGAGACGAGTAAACATGTCAGCAACCATGCAGTTAAAGGCAGAAACAATGCCAGACACAATGCCAGAGACAAAACGTTAGTGGAAGGCCCACACAGGACTTCTTACGATGTAAGAATTACACAGCAGTGATGGATGTCTCGGCAGCAAAATGATACTTTTTGTCATGTCCAGCCATGGTAAGCACGGTGTTTTGGTAGTCCTGGCAAGCACTATTGCAGCATGGTGCTGTCAGATTGAGCATCCATCGTGGTGTTTCAGTAGGGATGGATGGCTGGGGAGGGGGGGGGGGAGGGAATGGGGAAATGGTGCTTATCTTCTCCTCTCCATAGCTCCACAGGTGGGACGATGTTGAAAAAAAGTAGGTCTGATGTTAGACTGGAACGGAAGGATTGTATTGACTATCTCTCTATCTAAATTCTGTGTGTGTGTGTGTGTGTTGTGTGTGTGTGTGTGTGTGGGTGTGGGGGTGGGTGTGTGCTGATGTTGTTATTTTGGTTTCCAGGAGAAGCGATGTTCTAAACCAAACGCATTACCTCTAGAGCTATCAGAGACTCTTTCCCCTTTCCATTGAGTGTATATCCAAAGATGCACATGTATGTGTGCATGCATGTCGTGTGAAGGCGACTCTCTCTCTCTGTATTCTCTATAGAGTTTGTCGATGATCTAACTCATTCGAAGTCAACACACATGCCACCAATGTGGTTTCTGCTATGTTTCTATTTCCATAATTAGTACAATGCCTTACCAGCATATCTGGAGGACGCCTGAATGACAGGTTTCTAACTCATAACAATCATGTTTACCCAAATACTCATAAAGATGTAATTCTCCATCTAATCATCTGTCCTTTATTACCCCCTCCTCATCACTCTGTCCGTCTACCTCCATTCCTCATCACTAGTCATAAAAACCCATATCAATCGTACATTCCCTCGATAAACTATGCTCCTTTACTCCCCTCCTAATAACGATGGAATCTCCTCCATCGCGCAACCACTCTGGCATTTATACAGACGATAGCACATGGCCGGATAAGACAAGCCGCATAACGAGGGCCTTAGCCCGCCCGAAGCAAGATGTCCGGGGCTACGCGCATATTCACTCTGTCCTTCGCCTCCATCCGATAACTCTGTAAGGACTCAGACTAATTACTTGTCCCTTCTACCTCATCCTTCTGGACTCTCCCGCCTATAATCTTTTACTTATACATCTCAGTAAACTGTGCCTTCTCCCTCATCATTTCACTATTGTCTTCCCTCCTCTCACTGTGTCCTTTCCGCACGTTAATCAATGTTGTCCTTCTCCCTCATCAAAATGTGTCATTCATCACTCCTCACACTGGTGTTCCGTACTCCTCTCACACTCGTCATTCTTCCATCCGCATCACTCTGTCCTTAGCCCGACCTCATTCACTTAGGGATGTCCTCTCTCCCTAAAACCACTTGTCCTCTCCATCCTCATCACTCGGTCCTTCTCCCTCTCTCAATGTGGCATTTCTCCCTTCCTCAACAACTCTGTACTTCTCCCTAACTCCTCATCAAGACAGGGACAGGATCGCGCCAAGAAATATGTCTTCTCCTCCTCCGTCACGCTGGGCATGGCGAAAGAAGCATTTCGAAGAGGTCGCCCTCAGCAACGCGTGTCATCATCACCTGGCCGGCGCCTCAGAACAAACGATGTCCGTCGACTATCATTAACCCACGTATGGAGGCGCACTAATCATCACTCTGCATGAACTAATAAGCACTAGGGTCCTTTGAGAAATCTCACACACTCGGTACGTGCTCACCGACCTCATCAACTCTGTCCTTTCCCTCCTCATTCCGATGGGCGCCTACCGCCGTAAGCCACTATGTCCTTGCTTCACTAGAATAACTCTGGTCCGTCTCAATTCTCATCACTCTCTGTAATCAGCCTCGGTACGAGACAGAATCAGAACTCGGGGTTCAGCATGAACTCCGCACCACGAGGTCATACCTCCTCATCGTATGGGTCCCGGCTCCATTCTTCATTAAATGACGTGTCAGAATTCACTTATGGAAGGCGCCTCCTAATAACGCTGGTGAGTCCTACTCCAGTCCTCACCACTACGAGGTACGGCTCTACCCCCTATAACACTATGTCCTTCATCCCTACTCAGCACTGTGTCCTCCTCCCTCATCACACGGTATGGTGGCGAAGTTCACGACCGCCGCGAACTGGGCGGGGGTTCTCCCTCCTCCATCCCCGAAGTCTGTCCGTCGCCCGACGGACCACGCGGTGCCTCCCATACTAAAAGCGGAAGGCCAGACTCATTCACGCGGTTCCCTTGGGATACCGCCGCACGCTCTGCTCCTTGGTCGCACGCGCTATTGACATCTGTACCCTCCGCGGTGGTAGAATCACTAGGGTCTTTCCTCCGCAACCAATCGGGTCCTGCCCAGGCCGCATTCACGGTCGTGGCCACTTGGGGGGGGCTCACGCCGCTCAGAACTGGGAAGAACGCCGTAAATCACTCGGGGCCGGCGCCCCGCTCCTCACCACTCTTGTTCCGAACCATGATATAACACTCTGGCCGGACGCCAGCCTCAGCACTCTGTATCCAGCTCGCATCACTCTGTCTCGTGTGGCGCCGACTCATCACTCGGGTCATCAAGCTCCGTAACTGCTGGTCCGTGAGTTTGAAGTCTGGGGCGGGCATGCCTAATCTCGATCCGAATCACTCTGGCCCCTCCCCCTCTGAAGAAAGCCGGTCGGGGGACCGGGGCGACTAAGCCAATTCATCGCGGGCCGGGTAGCCCCGCGGGGACGACTACCCCCATCAAGCGTGTCCGCGACAGCCTCAGAAACGCTGGAGGCGCCAGGACCGCATCACTCTGTCCTGCTCCCTCATCATCAAGAGTGAAGCCCTAAAGCCTGAACAACTCTGTCAGGCAGCCTCCACTCTGTATAGTCGACATCACTAAAACAGCTGGTCACGAACTACTCATCAAATCTGGTCGCTCATCACTCTGTACCTTTCTCACTCCTCAAACCCACACTCCTGTCCCCGCCCTCCCATCACTTTGTACCTCCATAACTCTGTCCTTATACATACTCATCACTATGTCCCTCCCTCCTCATCAATCTGCTCCATCATCACTCGGTACCTTCTACATCCTCATCACTCTGGGCTCTCCTCATCATACACATCTGTCCTTTCCCCTCCTCATTCAATCTGTACTTCGATCCCGACGAATCCATATGAAGTAGTCCTACTCACCACATCTGTCCTCATAACCTGTCCTCCGCACTCATAATCCACTCTGTCCTCCCCTCCTCATCACTGTCCTCTACAATCCTCAAAACTAGGGACTAAAGACTACATCACTTTCTCATTCTCCCTCCTTTGCATCACTCTGTATTCTCCATCCTCATCACTCTGTCCTTAGCACTCCTCATCATCTCTGTACTTCTCTATCATCACTCGCCTCATCACTCCTCACCACTCTGTCCCCCCTCCCCCTAAGTCATGTCACTTCGTCTCATCACTGTGGTCCTTCTCCCTCTCAGATCACGTGTGCTTTGTCCTTCTCACCTCCTCACACTGTGTCCTGCTCCTCATCAGCACTCTTTCTCTTCCCCGCCTAGAACTCTGTCCTACTGACCTGTCATGCATTCACTCTTACATCCATCACTCGTGATCTACCGCATAAGTCAATCGGTCTCTCCCTCCCTCCCTCATCACTCTGTCCTCCTCCATCTTCATCACACTCTGTCCTTTATCACCTACTACAAACTCTGTACTCATCACGCCTCATAACACGGTGCATTCTCAGTTTTCGTGGTGTTTGTTCATCCTCATCCACATGTGTAGCATCCCTCATCGATAACTCGGTCTTCTAATACTCCTCATCAACTGTGTCCTTAGAAGATACTCAGCAACTCTGTCCTACTCCCTCATCATCAACTATGTACTTCCGAAATCATTAGAACTCTGTCCTCAGGAACTAATAAATAACTCGGGGTCTACCTCATCACACTCGTCCTGTATCCCTCTGCTCATAACCTCTGTCCTCCTACCTCATTCATCATGATGTTAATTCCATCCTCATTCACTAGTAATTGGCACTTTTCCGCATCATTTCATCTGTCCTCTCACTTGTCCTCATCCTACTTCGTGGCTCAATCTACTCTTGCTCCCTCACTCTCATAACTGTATCTCACTCCTCATCACTCTGTCTGTCTCCTTCCATCTCCTCTGGAACTCGTGTCCTCATAACTCAATCTCTTCTTCCCTCATCAATCAAATCTGCTGTCCCCTCCCTCCTCATCACGTCTTCATCCTCCCTCATCATCACATTATCTTTCTCCCTCCTCAGCACTCTGTCCCTTTCTCCCTCCCGCACCACTCTGTCAACTCCATCATCATTCACTCGTCCTCCCTCCTTCATCCTATGTCCTGCCTACCTCCTCACACCACTCTGTCCTCCATCCTCAGCACCCTCAGATCGTCCTTCTCCTCATACTCTGTTCCTCCTCCCTCCCACAAAGTCTGATACGCTCATCACTGCTCGTTCCTCCTCAGCTGTCTTCCCATCCTACCACTCTTGTCCTCCCTCTCATCACTCTTTCCTATCACTCTGTCCTACTACCCTAATCATCACCTCTGTCACTCCCTCCTCATCACTCTGTCCTCATCAGCTTCTGTACTTCTCCGAACTGCTCATCCCTCTGTCCTTCTACCCTCCGCATCACGATGTCCTTATCCCTCCTCACCAATCTGTCCTCCCTCCTCCACTTCCTAATCCTCTGTCCATCTCCCTCGATCACAACTCTGTCCTCCTTCCTCATCCTTCTCATCACTGTGTCCCCTCCTCATCAATCTGTCCTTCTCCCTCCTCATCACTCTGTCCTCCTCCCTCACTCAACAACCCCCTCTGTCCCTTCGCCCTCCTCATCATCTGTCCTTCTCCCTCTCACATCTGTCCTCTCCCTCTCATCACTCTGTCCTTCTCACTCCTCATTACTGCTCCGTCCTGTCAATCTCTCAAAAAAAATACAAAACCTGAGGAACTTCTTTCCTGGCACTCTTTTGTGAGTCAAGGCTCAGGGAGTGCTCACAATCAACCATGGTGCCCCAGTGTCAAGAGAAAAACACGTGGACTGTAAATGTTTGAAGGTGACACCAAGCAGTTATACTGTCGACCTCTGACGACCCCACAAGCACCTAACACATTGTAATAATTGGCTAGAGCAGCAAGTGGCACGTTATCTCCAAACTCATTTTCTTTCTCATTTCCTTTTGTACTTTCTATAACTTCATGGCACAAAGGAATTGTACAGGTCCGGAAATTCTTCAAGATGGTCTACTGTTTCCCTTCTTAAGCTTTTGTGGCGACTACGGATCCCATACTGGGACAACTGATGTGAAAAAGGTTCGAATTGACATGCTCCCAGCACCTCATTTGGGTCGAATAATATGTGCACGCCGTCTTTCCTGTGGATCTGCTTCCTTGTTTTGTTCTCAATTAGGTACTTTTCATTGTGTTTGGCTCTTTGTTTTGTTGTTTTTTTCTTTTGGGGAAGTTCTGCTCGTGATGTTCTCAACTGATAGCCACGTGCTGCAATATTCGCCATCTGCATCTACAAAGTTGACCTTGTATTTGGCCAGTCGAGGATGCTTTCCAACAATCTTCGCCTCAAAATTCCTTCCTACGCTCTTTTCTCATCCCCTTTTTGTGGCAACTTGACAAGGGACCCGTTCATTTTCCTTGTAGACGTTTGGAGGGAATTTCTTTCCATACTGTCTGACTTTTTTTTCAGTACATCTCTTTGTTGCTTCAAGGACTTCTTGATGAAGGCTCGTGTTATTCTTCACCTGTGCAGGAGTATTCATATAAGTTTCTCTTTGGGGTGTATTCATGGTCTCCTGTACTTGGTGGATCGATGCGGGCCACAGCTTCTGGGTGTGCTTCTTCAAAGTATTAAGCTTCCTCCAAATAACTCTATGCGTTGTTTCAATCTTCCCTTGTGCCCGGGGATTATGTGGGACCTGATCGGTTCATCTATATTTTGCGACGGCGTGCAAGACGTGAAACCTCACCATGGAACTCCCCTCCATGTCACATTGGATGATTCTTGGTGATCCGTGCTCGACATTGATCTTTTCCAACTCCATGGCAACGGACGGACTCGTTTTGTCAGCAAGCGGACGGAGATACTATATCTGCAAAAAATGTCAGTGACTGTCAAGATGTACTTGTATGTCGGCCGTCAGATTCTGCTGGTTTCATTGACATAAGGTCAATCTGCCAATGGACTTGGGTTTTTTTGCAATGATTGGTTTCAGGGGGCCTTGTTTGAAAAGCGTGCATTTAACTTTGTGTGCTCCGCTGATTTTTGCAAACACATCCCAGGTAGTTCGTCTGCACAACCCTGCCTTTTCTGGCAGATTCTTTTGTGCACAAGGGATCCTCCACACACAGAGCGATGCTGCCCACGTGCGCTTCACAGCAGCATTGTGTTTGTCTGTTGTCAGGACCACGTTTCCCCCGAAAAAAAACAGATGCCCTCCTTTCAAAGAAAAATCTTCCTTTGCTCTGCAGCAATTTCTCGCAACTTTCTCCTCATAATGAGGTCTTTTGACAAGGGGGGAGAGGTAACAGAACAAAAAACATTTCCCTCTTCCTTTCCTGCAAACAAATAGTACACTTTCATTCCGAGTGTGTATCAAATCCAAAGTTAACAAAAACAAATAAATTCGTAACATTTCGTTATGTCCTCACCCTCACGCACAGGGAGTAATGCAGTAAAGTTAAAACAAACACACACACACATCCTTCATCTGCTAATTTTTCAATGCTTCCGCGATGAATTTCGCAAACTGATTTAATTACAAGTTCATCATCTGATGATAACACGCCAGCGACATTTTGTCTTTTCGCTATATCTAACTGGAAAAAATGAACAATTTGTCCGCACTTCATTATAAGCAGTACAGTGGAACAGAAAGTGTTCTTCGTCATCAATAATATGTCTACATGCAGGACAAGGAGATTCTGTGGATGTTTCACATTCAAACCATCTTTTGTTCGCATTAAAACCCTAAAGTTCTCACCTAAATCTTGCGTAATTTATTCTGTGCCATCTATCTGTTATGACACTGAGAAACTTTTCAGGATGGAACACATTCTTAAATGAGAAAAACCAGCGATATTTTTCTTTACTTTCCATATCTGAGTGCCAATTCTGTTTAAAAGAACAAATAAGCCTGTCTTTAAATTCCGCAATGAACTGTTGCTCATTTCCTACTTCCTGGGTCATCCACACTATTCCAAAACCCTGTTCTGAAAGGACTTTCTTTACTTTATAAGCCCAGTTTTCTTTACCTTTTTCCATTTCTAAAAGCATCATATCATAGGCTTGCCTGCTGAAACGGGACTGGGGTAGCTTCAAGATCTTCAACCAGTACTTAATACATTTCACAAATGTACTTATATACAAAGGGTATCTGCCCATTTCTCCATATAAAACGGTGTTGGATGAATGAATAGGTACTTGAAGGAAACGCTTCATAGCATACGTATGTACTTTTTCCATCTGCAAATTTTCATGTAAGCCCCAAATTTCAGCTGCATAAGTAAGAAGAGGTTTTATCTGTGTATCAAACATTTTCCAAAATATACCACAGTCTGTACAATTCAGTTTTCTCAGGGATTTCAGAATTTCAATAGTACCTTTTTTCCCTTTCATCAGAGATTCTTCCATGCGTAACGGAAAGTTAATTTTGTTGAAAATATCATTCCAAGATATTTATATGAATTAACTACTTGAACATCAAAAGAAAACAACTGTGGACTTAACAAGCATCCTTGTTTTACTCCATTTGGACAATCAAAATAATCGGAATACTCACTCTTCACACGCACACATGCAAGCACTGAGTTGTAGACCCCTCTAATAGCCATGTATAATTTACTATTAACACCATTTTTACGGAGTACATTCCACAGAGCATTCCGATTTACCGAGTCAAAGGCTTTCTTGAAATCTACAAATGCAATGTACAGCTTCGATTTGCAGAGAAGATGTTTCTGAATCAAAGATATAGTGTAAATATATGGTCTATGGTGCTGTAACTCAAAAAGTTGAGTAAATAAATTAACAAAAAAAATTGATTACAATTAGATTAGAGATTATTACGACGATTATTATGACAATTACGATTAGAGAGAGAGAGAGGAGGACGAGAGAGAGAGAGACGAGAGAGAGAGAGAGAGAGAGAGAGTGAGATAGTGTCAGCTCCAACACCAACTGACCACATAAACTCAACGATCGGGTAGCTTACTCTAACAAGTGTTCGCCAGCCTGCCACCGGACTCATGCGTAGGGAGGACAGCAGTCCCTGTTGCGTCACCGGCGGTTTTCTACCTGCCTTTGGGAAAGAGCACGTCCCCTGGGACGGGTACACTCTAATCAATGTACATTTACACAGAAATTTCATACCAGCCCCCCCCCCAAAATCAACATAACTCTGATGAATGACAAAGTGCTTACCATATCAGCCAGAGCAGAAAAAAAAGAAAAGATCGAGGGCCCCCAGCCGTACAAAAGGTCTCTGTGTTGCCCTCTTGACCCGGCTCTACACAGGCAGCTCAAAACTTGTGCATCGATCTCAAAAACTGAAATAGGAAAAAAAAACACATACGGTCAGTAAACCACTAAGGAACTAGCAGACGGACAGACAAACACGTAAACAGACATGCCTGCCTGTCAGACAGACCATAAGACACACCAGCATGCACCACTGACAGACAAGTGGGACGGGTAACCATCTGACATACACATGAGAACGCGTAGCGCATCGAAGTAAGGTCGCGTCCACGACGTAATTATTATGAAGTGTTTCTGTCCATGCAATATCTTTACATCTGTAAAGTATGCACCATGGCATGGAGTCATTTGTGGGAGGGGATTGTGAATAGGAGTAGGGATGGAAAAGAATAACGGAAGATGGAATGGGAAGAAGCGGAGGGGTCGGGGGTGAGGAGGGGGGAGGGTGGGCTAGTGGATGTACCCTTGCAGGTGGATACCCCGGGAGTAGGAGTCAGGATCGATATCTATCAAGAATGTTCATTTAGGCCAAAATCCATGCAGGAAACTGTTCATTGGGTGCCTATCTCAAGTAAGTAAGGGTAGGTATTAAACTTGCAATCGTAGTTTGCATGGTTTGCGAAAAAAAAAACAAAATGGGCATAACTCTACTGGAAAAAAATGATCATACTATGATCAATGACAAAACGCTTAGCATATAAGAAAGAAGCAGAAGAAAAAGGCGTAGAAAAACCAGTCATTGAACTCTAACCCTCTACACAGGCAGTCAAAAACTCATGCATTGATTTCAAACTGAAATATGGGAAAATACACAAGGTCAGCAAACCGCTAAGAGACGGGCAGACAGACAAACACACGTAAACAGACACGCAAGCATTTCAGACGCACAATACAGCGGCTGTCAAAACGGGGAAGCAACGTAAACTACAATGTCGCACGTGCGGCATTTTTGGTCCGCCGACTATTGTATTGTGATTAACGCCTTTTTTTTCTGCTGCACGTGTCGACACGTGCGTCATTAAGGGCGACGATTTCATTGAAACGAAAGGCAAAAACTAGTCCACTTATAAAGTGCAAATATCAAGAAAAGTTGCACTTTCTTATTTGGCAAACAAGTAAACTTTGACTTTCTGGCATGAATTTCTCTCCTGAAAATCTCTATAGAAAAAGAACCGGCAATGAGCATGTTTAATATAATCCGCGATAGAGAGAATAAAAAGTTGAGTCTGCTTACTGATGAGCGACTTTGCCGGCATCCCAACTAGGGCGCCCTTGTCTGGTTCTGTAAATCAGATGGCACTTCTCTGCTATAGTTTCCCTCCAAATTCAAACTACAAATAGGGTTAAGTGCCAGGGCCCAGATGCAAAAAGTCGAGGATAGAATTTAGCCCTGCGATAAGTTCACTTTCGGGGGTAAAATTTTTCTCTTGCCGAGTCCAAGTTTAACCCTATCCCTAGGACCAAAGTCAGAGCGCTAAACAATCCGGGCCGACTTTTCTGAGGATAAATCGCCTTAACCGGGGGATAGGATGTAACAGTATGGCGGACCACGGTGATACGTAGCGATACCAACGACGACTCTGGCCAGAACAGGCTTTTTTTCGGGACAAGAGAAAATTCCGTTTGATGTGTAGATGATGTAACACGTGTCAAAAACTTTCGGTTTATCAAGAAGACAATTGCGCAATTTACTGACAGCATAAACGATGACATCAAACTTTCGAAGCGAAAGTGTACGCTGCACCAATCCTTCACGTGACGATATTTTACGCCCTGTGGAACTTTTCAAGACACGCACACACACACACACACACATACGTCTCTGTGCTCGTGAGCACACAACACAAGCGCCACGCATATGCAACGAGCGCGCACACACACAAGCATGCGCAAAAAAAGGAAGCCAAACAAACTAGGCCTATGCCATCACGCAATACGAGGGCGACGCCGCGAACTGACAAGGCTAGGCGAAAGTGATCTCGGCAACTTGGCGTTTGGCAAGGATTTTCACCGGAAAAATTAGGCTCTTGCACATGCGCATACCGAAAGAAGAGAGAGGGGGGAGAGAGAGAGAGGAGGAGAGAGTGACCAGAGAGCGAGAGAGATGCAGGCAGGGACAGACAGACATACAGTGTGGGTGATGTGTTGTTGGTGTGTGTGGTGTGTGTGTGTGGTGTGTGTGTGTGTGCGTGCTTGCGTCGTGTATGTGTGTGTGTGTCGGTGTGTGTGTGTGTGTGTGAGAGAGGAGAGAGAGAGAGAGAGCGAAGAGAGAGACAGGAGAGAGAGAGGAGATGAGAGAGAGATGCTTGGCGCCCAATGTACATCGGTTCCCATTGGTCTCTGAAAGCTATTTGCTATTATGCAAAATAATTACGAAAGATTTTTCATTTCATTCATTCTTTCGTTCAGTTTTCATTTCAATTTCATCTCTCTCTCTCTCTCTCTCTCTCTCTCTCTCTTCTCTCTCTCTCTTTTATCTCTCTCTACCATTCACACAACCACACCACACACACCACACAAACACACACACCTATATATGTGCGACCAAGCAGCGTGAGGCTGAACCGCCGATTTGTCGCACGTACGACAATCGACTTGTGCGACAAATCGGCGGTTTCAGCACACCCCTTTTTTCCGCTGATTGTCGCACGTGCGACAAATCGGCTGTGTGCGACAAATCGGCGGCTATCACAAAGTCATAGATATTCCACTGCATAAATGTCAGCGCCATCAGTTTGTATCCAGGTCCTTTGTAAACGTGCTTTTCACCCCTGACTTACTTTTTCTTTCGTTTACCCTTTGAAGTAATGGAATTTCTTGAGTGTGATTGTCATCCTGAGGCAAAAGTCATGGCACTGTTACCCCCACCCCCCCACCCCCCATTCGTCTTTCTTTTTTCGTTCTTTTGCAGTGTCGTGTGAAGGTTTTCAGTCTAAAAAGGTTTCATGCCAACAAGCAAATTTTATTTCCAGTTTCCTGGACTTCTGGGCTTAAAAGCTCTTCGGCGCGTCATACGAAGGTACTCTTAGTACGATGTGTTTACAACCAGGAAAAGGTAAAAAGGCAAATCCCAGCATATAGGCATGTCCCTAATCTCGGGAACTTTCATCAGGAAAGCCGATTTATCTTGGAATTATCTGCAACAAATCTATTACCAGTGAGATAGTAAAAAGAGCAGGATTTGAAGTTCTTTGTTATCTATTTTCCCATCTCATTTATTTGTTTAGCTCATGAAGTCTTTAAATTAGTAACCTCCAGCCACAAGTGAATTGACTGCCAGTGTGGAACACTCTGCCAGCGGATCATGAAAATGGACAGATTGCTGCTTGTCAACATTCAAAACACACTTGTTATTGCTGATTTATGTCCTTCAGTTCTGCTTAGGATTTTCATGGCTTCATATGGACATTCATCCATTTGCCTGTTGGTGTTTTTTTTCATGCAGCATCCATTGGAGCTGCGTCTCTTTGTTGAATCTGATTGCGTCTGGTAATGAAGTGATTTAGAAACAAATGGGCCCGCAGACAGGCGGAGCTGCTTTGCAAAGAAGTAGAGTGATCCAGACGGTTGAGCTCACAAGCCCAATGGTTCCGCCAACTACAGGACCAGGGTGAAAGACGTTGCTCCTTAGTTCATGCCCATGTCACTGTTTTAATGCGCTGTCCTAGCGTTGTTTGTGTCATGCATTTACACATAACATCGAAACAGGTTTAATCAAAAACAGCATTTAAATCACACACACACACACACACACACACACACACACACACACACACACACACAAGCGCGCGCGCGCGCGCGCGCGCGCGCGCACTGACATGCATGTGCGCATTTATACAGCACGCATGCACGCACGCACCAACACAGATAGATATGTTAACGATTTATACAGGAAATAAAAAGAAAAATGGCCAGAAGAAAACCAAAGAAAGTGAAACATGTAAAATGGAAATGTACCTCTACAACCACTTTATAGAAATATAAAGACAAACGAGAAAGGTGGAAAGAAGAGAAAGTTCAAATGGAAATCTACTTTATAGCTGAAAAAAAACGCTGATGGCAATATGGATCCGTTCATTACATTTCAGGTATTCGCATTTTTCCTATGATGTATCGACAAATCTAAATCTTCATATGCAACAAATTGAGAAAGTCGTGCACGAGGTAACTAGACCTGTAGTCAGGCCATAATGTACATATTGAACGTCAATATGAATGTACGTAAGCTACAGTCAATTTCCCAAAGCAGACAGTCGCTTCTTGCCTTCACCGTTGCATTCAGCCACATCGATTTTCATTGACAATGTATGCAAAGACAGAAACATGAAATCGAACGAAAAAGTGAGCACATCTGTTTTGTCAATTTTCCGTACGTATATCCAAACCTAAATAGTATGAATATACCTCGGTCCATAAAGCCACGTTTGACTTATGACTGGAATGAAACAGAAGTTATAATTAAACAAAGTCATAAGAGATTAGGACTGTGATTAAACCTACAATTGAAGGAACTGCCAGTCTTACGGAAATGATATCGACCTCACTCATTGCTCTTTGTATTCATGCTCCAGTTAAGCGTCTTTACTTCACTTTAAATGTCCCTTGCGGATTCATTCCAAGAACTGGCCTCAGCACTTGTGTCTTAAGAGGTTATCTTTTTATATTTTTCTACTTTCACAAGAAAATGTAGCTTTTTTTGCTCTTTCATGATTTTCTTTTGCTTCTTAGGTGCACCTTAGTTTAGTTTTTTGAAACTCAACAAACATACTATGGTATTGCACACCAGCCTTTTTCTGGTATAGCATTCTTCTTAAAAACCGAAAAAGGCAGAGGAGTCAAATTACCACTTTCCGCGGTCACTGAGGAGAAAACAATCAGGTTTCGAAATATACCGGTATCTGACCAGGAGTTATATGTTAGTGAGCTTTCTCCCCATTGGAGATGGTCTCCCGCTTTGGAGACTATAAGCTTGCTGAAGGTTCATTTTGAGAAGCATTCATTTATTCCCCATTCACCCACTCAGTGCGTTTTGCTGACAACGATTTCCATTTGTGCCTGCAGTTGTTTACTATTTTCTACTTTAGTATTTAGGGTTGCTAAGTATGGTTTGCATAGTATTAACCATTTTTCTGTTGAACATAGGTTGCATCTTTTTGAAATGTTGTTGTATATGGTGATGCCCTTTTTATGATTTTCCAGGATATGTTATAGTTCGTTTTTTTTGTCTTTAAGTCTCCAAATATATTTGCTCAGTTCTGTTTGGTTTTTGTATTTTTTCTTTGTTGAATGACTGTTTATGGTTTGCGTATCTGGTTTTGAAGTGATTTTCAGTGATCCCTATGTATGTTTCTTTTTCATTTTCTGATGTCACAGTGGCTTGGTATACAATGTTGTTATAGAGGCATTTGTTGCTTAAGGGACACTTTTCTTTTTTAGCGCAATTGCAGGATTTCCTTTCTTCACCCTTCTTTGCTGTGTTGCTTTTCATTTGTTGGATGAATCAATTATATTTTTAAGGTTGGGCATGCATGAATATGATAGTTTGATGGTGTTCTTGTTGAATATTTTGGACAATTTGTGTTCTTTTGGGAAGGATGCTGTCAAAATTTTGAAAAAAATTCTTTTCCTACGTTTGTTTTTATCGTCCATCATATGGAGGGTTGTACCATGTGATTTTCCTTTTCCTGTTTTTTTGTTTTTGTTCATGTTGTTATCTGGGTTGTATTGTAGTTTGTAGCTGTAACCACTTTTTTGCAATGCCTCTTGGTATTCTGCTGCTGCATTGTTGAATACTCTTTCATTATGTGACAGATTAGATAATCTCTTGTTTATGCCATTGGGTATGGTTTTTAGTATAGATGGTGGGTGGTTGCTATTGATGT
>JADBJO010013005.1:12526-27526 GCA_016801955.1 Conus betulinus | reverse complement strand
GTAGATTCTGTTAGTGACATGATGTATTTTACTTCATGTGCATATAATTTTTATCTGTATTTGTTGAGTGGCAAGAAATTCAGGGAAGAAGCAAAACGATGTTTAATGTCATGACGTAGAACACGTTAAATGATCAGCATGAGAGAATTATTTAGTGAAATACTGTATTATGTGACATTAAATTCAAAGACCAAATGTAGTGCGATACGTCACAGTCAACAGGACTTTTATCTTACGGGATCTGTGTGTGTAAGTGGTACGAAAGACGAAAAGAGAAGAAAAAGAAGATGTGATCTCTACATTCCTATATTTAATCCTTTTTGCTGCCAAATTGATCACTGATGGAGATAACCGAATAAAATTAATCCAAATGTATAAGTGGAAAATGAGAGAGAGAGAGAGAGAGAGAGAGAGAGAGAGAGAGAGAGAGAGAGAGAGAGAGAGAGAGAGAGAGATCGACTAAGAGAGAGAGAGAGAGAGAGAGAGATCGACTAAGAGAGAGAGAGAGAGAGGTGGGGGTGGGGTGGAGTGGGGGTGGGGGAAGGAGTTGCTCGAAAACGTATTTAGTGAAATCACACGCTTACCAATCGTATGAATTGCTATTTTTCCTACGTTCATTTACGTTAGTATACGGTGATGACAAAACAAACAAAACAACAATAGCAACAACAACAACAACAACAACAACAACACAACAACAAAACATTAACCAGCCTACCAAACAAACAAAAATCAACAGTAGCCCACATGTCAAATAGCGAAACGTTCATGTAATCATTACATGGGTTTTTCGAAAAGATGGGAAAACCTGTTCACACGAGCCTAATTTCGAGAAAAAATAAAGTAAATCGGTGATTGATCAATCATACGCAACTCTCTACGGGTACATTATTTAAATACACAGTTTTTAGCTCATATTGTCCATTGTACCATGATGCTATGAAATAGCAACACAGGCCTTTTCTTAAATAAACCAGGCAAAGTTATAGGACCTTAAATACTTTGCCTAGACATGTAAGGGTATACAAATCAATTTTCAACCCGGTTATGCATTTTATTTTACAAAGTAGTACTAATGTCCTCAACTATTCACGGACATCGATTAAGCTGGTTAAATTCTGCTCAATGTGTTTGTGTTCCTCTCTCTCTCTCTCTCTCTCTCTCTCTTTCTCTCCTTCTCTGTGGGGGGGGGGGGGGGGGGGGGGTGCACACGCGTGCATGTGGGTGTGCACGCGTACATGTACATGTATGTACATGTATACATCTGCAAAAGTCAGTGCGGTGATTTGGAATTGAAGAGAACAATCCAAAACACAGACACTTAAAGCAGAGCGTAAAGCGCCGGTATCTTCTTTAACGTCACAAATAAAAGTCTTAAAACAAATGCAAAATGATATTCCCGGAAGGCATTTGCTAGGAGAAAAGAACAAAGAGAAATACACAATAGGTCAGGTCATAGGCGGTAGAAGGCGGGAGATGGTTTCCGCCTTCGTGCCTCTGACGGTTCACTGACCTTACGGCCAGGTCAATAGGCTATGGAGCTACAGATTTTATCATGTTCATGCCCTTACGGCCAGGTCAACAGGCTACAGGCTACAACAGGCTACAGTTTTCATGCTTGGGTCCATGACTCAAAACACAGACTCAGTTGACTTTACTGAAGATAAGAATCTGTAGGACAGCCAATGGAATAAGCACCAGTGTCCAAAATATAAAAAAGAAATGCACAAATCATACTTCAACAATACAGTTCAATGGACACTACTGGTGAGCAGAAAGAAAATGTACGGCCTGGTACCCCAAATAAGAGCAGTAGCAGACTCATCATTTTCAGCCACCATTTTGTGCATCTCATGATAGAAGCCACTCTTTTCTGGTCTTGCCAGACTGATGGACACACATACACATGTGGTCAAAATGTATTTACGCGTATAACTCAGATACAAGTACATAATTATGACGTACCTCCACTTTCATAATATTTTCCAGTTTTTAAGAAAAAAAAGGAAGAGAACCAAAACAAGAAGGAACTCAAGAGACACAAAGAGAACACACATTTGAAAAATATTACACGTCCAACGGTCAACAATAGCAGGCACGAATAGGATCAAATATAGAAAAGTCAGAATTGTGCTTAAGTCACTGGTGGTGTCGATTGTTTCTTTATTGGGGGTATGTTGATGGGTTTAGAGAGACAAATAATCAGGCAACGTAAATCTGTATGCAGTCAGGTATCTCTTTTTCAATACACCATCAAAACGTGTGTGGGCATTCATATGTGTGTGTGTGTGTGTGTGTGTGTGTGTGTGTGTGTGTGTGTGTGTGTGTGAGAGAGAGAGAGAGAGAGAGAGAGAGAGAGAGAGAGAGGGTGAGACAGAAAGACAGATCTGTCAGAGAGGTTGTGTGTTGAGAGAGGGAGGAAGGGAGAGGAAAGAGGGATAAGCCACAACACCTACTACAACTACTACCACCACTGCTACTACTACTACTACTACTACTGCTGCTGTTACTGTGTGTACATGTTATGTACGTTTGTTTAAAAAGAGAGAAAGAAAGATGCAGTCAGACAGACAGACACAGACACAGACGCAGACACAGACATTGACACAGACAAAGACAGAGACAGAGGCAGACGCAGAGAGAGATCGATGGAGAGATAGATAGACAGATGCTATGTAAATGTTTTTCTCCACTATTTCTTTGTGAACATATCAAATAGATAGATAGATAGATAGATAGATAGATAGATAGATAGATAGATAGATAGATAGATAGACAGACTGATAGGTACACACCATCTGCTTGGAACGAACCAACTGAAGTAGCCATTTCTTCCAGTTGTCTGGATTTTGTGGACAAGGCGGTCGCCCCTGGGCAAAGAATGCTTGGACTCCACGCAAATACATTCACCGGATTGACACGCGTTGTAAAGAGTGACTAAGATACCTGTTAGTCGGTCACCACAAGATCCAGGGGAGCATGTTACTCGCCTGTTAGCACGCCAGATATCTGTAGCCTTCTCCGTTTGCGGTCCACAAATTGAAAGCACACCGTTGAGAGCAGTTCCGAGTAGCGAAATCCACGATTTCATTCAATGACTATGTAGCAGCCGTCATTGTCTAGGTTGTTTTTCCATGCACGTTTCTCCATGAGGACGAGTAACATGTTAGTAACTATGCAGTTAAAGTCAGAAACATGCCAGACACAATGCCAGACAAAACATCGGTGGAAGGCCACACAGGACTTCTTATGATGTAGGAATTGTACATCAGTGATGGATGTCTCGGCAGCAAAATGATACTTTTTTTCATGTCCAGCCATGGTAAGCATGGTGGCTTGGTAGTCCTGGCAAGCATTATTGCAGCATGGTGCTGTCGGACTGAGTGTCCTTCGTGGTGTTTCAGTAGGGATAGATGGGTGGCTGGAGGGGGTGGTGGGGGTGGTGGTGCTTATCTTCTCCTCTCCATAGATCCACAGGCGGGACGATGTTAAAAAAGTGGGTCTGATGTTAGGCTGAAATGGAAGGATTGTATTGAAATCTGTCTGTCTGTCTGTCTGTCTGTCTCTCTCTCTCTCTCTCTCTCTCTCTCTCTCTCTCTCTGAGTTTTTTTGATGACATTCTTCTTGCAGCTCGTCTTTGGCAGCAGTTGTTGGACTACTTACGCATGCTTTTGACCCGTCTCAGTTGTTTGGGTTGACAGCTCGTCCGTCAAAAGTGCTGGCTGGTTTTCAGGAGTTGGAGTTTTTGGGACATATGATTTCCGTTGGTCATGTTAGTCCGGAAGTCAAGAAAGTGCAAAAGATTTTGTCTGTGGATAAGCCAACTACGAAGAAGCAGGTTCGCTCTTTGTTGGTCTTTTGTGTGTGTGTGTGTGTGTGTGTGTGTGTGTGTGTGTGTGTGTGTGTGTGTGTGTGTGTGTGTGTGTGTGTGTGTGTGTGTGTGTGTGTGTGTGTGTGTGTGTGTGTGTGTGTGTGTGTGTGTGTGTGTTTTTGTTGTTTTATCTTTTAAAATCCCATGGGGGTTCTTTACTCTGGCATCAATCAAAGCTTATATATTTTCATAATCTGTCTTTCAGCTGGTGCAACCAATCAAGCACGCTTTCTTTGCACTCAATATTGATTTTGCAGGTTTACTCACTGCAAGTGTCCACACACACTCTCTGTGGTGTCCGGAACTGGCTTCCTCTGTGCGGGGATCCCATACTGCCCACTACTTATCACATCACAACTACTGGTCGGCGACAAACTTTTGCCCAACCTGGATCTTCCCGCGGATCGGAGCTTGGCCCGGGAACGCGCGCAGCCCCCCCGGCCATCCACCTTAGTGCCCGATCTCCAGTCTCTTCTTTCTTTCCTCTACCGCACGGGGAGTCGGCCCAGCTATAACAAACCGATAAACACGAGTTCAAAACACTGCCAGCCAGTTAGCAGCAGTCATGTTACACTTTAACATTTTTGAAACTCTTCAATTTTTCAAACATAGTTTTCGGTTCCGACAATAAACCGTTGAAAACAAAAATGGAGATCATCTAGATTCTCACAATATAAAATTAGATACTTACGGCTTGAGTACCGGTCAATCAACTACAATTCACATACTTCTGTATGTGTTAGGCCTCTCTGCCTTTATCATGGGCACAGTCCGCCTCTTCTTCATCTAAAATCTCTGTTCCATTCTCAGAGTGCGCACCGATACAGGTCAACGCCTGTTTATATTCAAATCGCGTGAACAGTGTTAAAAATTTCACTCAAACCCTGGGCCACGTTCAGTCAGTACGCTCCCTTGTGTCACACACGACTAACCTATAGTGTAACGCACGAATCAATAATCTTTTTCTTAATCTGTACTGTCTCATGTAATCGCGTAGCATACGAAATATCGCTCCGCATTACATGACACCCCCCTTCCCGGGGTAAGATTTTTCCACCGGAGAAATCTTGCAAAAGGATACCCCACAGAGGAACCCAAAACCAGAAGTACTATATATACATATCAAATGCACAAAGTATATTCATCAAAGGAATCAACACTTTTTTTTATCCATGGATCACCTCAATATCTCCAAAACATAATCCACATCTTAAGCACAACACTTGCATGATCCATACACTTCCTGTCCGAACCCAACAGAATATGCAAGATGAAACCATTAAGAACTGCACTATATGCATAGATGAAACAGTAAGCACCCACACAAGATATCAAAATATGCAGTGATCTTTCAAAAGACAACCTCAAGAAATCCATCGTGTATCAATAGCATGAGACACACGTTAAAATCACCAATCATGGTTCAAAATTATCTACATGACCATGAACATGCACAGCAGCCAATCTGCAATGGTCATTTACAATGACTACACCAAATCATTTTCATTTTCCCATGAACGCAAGTAAGAGAAATACAGACAATTTGACCACAAAATGATACAGCAATAATGTATATACACAATTCTTAGACTTGTATCTTGTGTAGACCATACTCACTCAAACTTGTAGCTAACTGTAGCTTACAAGACAGGAATGAATAAGCAATGATCAATCACAAACAAAAAAAACAGCATCAGCAGACCATAAAATAAAACACATGGTATAGCACTACTCCCTGGACAACAAATCTGCGAAAATATTAGATGTCCCAGAGATAGGCTCAACAGTGAAACAGTACTCTTGAATGCTTAATGCCCATCTTAACAGGCGATTATTTTTTTTTTTTTGACGCTTTCAAAAATGCAACGGGTCTGTGGTCAGTTTGCAAACAAAAAAAGGTCTCCCTGATAAAAACCTAGCAAACTTGTCCAGTCCCCAGACCAAAGCAAGACACTCCCTTTCAATAGTCGAGTATCTCTTGCACCACAGAAAACTTTTTGCTAGCGTATTGCACTGGATGTAAAAAGTCCTGACTTTTCCTGTAGCAAACATGCACCCATGCCCTTACTGCTAGCATCTGTACGTAAGACAAAATCTTCATCCAAGTTAGGAAGAAGTAACACAGGAAATGAATTGAGTACAGCTTGAACCTCCTCCAAACTTTTCTGACACTCATCAGACCACTCAATCTGACGCTTCTTATCTCCCTTAGTCAGTTCAGTCAAAGGTGCAGTAAGACTAGCTAGCAAAATGAGGAACATATCTGCGATAGTAGGACAAAAGACCCAACAAAGAGCGAACCTGCTTCTTCGTAGTTGGCTTACCCACAGACAAAATCTTTTTTGCACTTTTCTTGACTTCCGGACGAACATGACCAACGGAAATCATATGTCCCCAAAAACTCCAACTCCTGAAAACCAGCCAGCACTTTTGACGGACGAGCTGTCAACCCAAACAACCTGAGACGGGTCAAAAGCATGCGTAAGTAGTCCAACAACTGCTGCCAAAGACGAGCTGCAAGAAGAATGTCATCAAAAAAAACTTAGCAGCTGAAAACTGATACAACTGCAGCTTCCGCATCATTCTTGCGAATGTAGCTGGTGCGTTCTGCAACCCGAAAGGCATTCTCGTCCACTGAAACAACCCAAAAGGAGTTTGAAAACGCAGTCTTTTTTCCTTATCCTGAGGCAACATAGGTATCTGCCAGTATCCCTTCGCAAGGTCTACTTTGACAAAATACCGACCTTCAGACAAACGACAGAAAATATCCTCAACATCTGGAATCGGTTCAGAGTCGAACACAGTGACCTTATTGAGAGCCCGATAATCGATACAGAATCGAATTGAATTGAGCCCATCAGGCTTACCCACCAGAACGACTGGAGAACTGTACGGTGATACAGACGGTTCAATCACTCCAAGATCCAACATAACCTGAACCTCTCTCTGAATGATCTCCCTCTTTGCAAAAGGCAAAGGGTAAGACTTGACCCTAACAGGAACATCAGTAGTCAGATTAATACAGTGTGGATCTACCTGTACAGCCTTCCCTGGTGTATCTGTCAAGACATCAGAAAAATCCTCCAAAACACTCATCAACTGAGACTTTTGAGTGTCTGACAACTCAGGAGCAACCTTTACATCACGAAATGTCTCGCCTTGAACAGACAAGGTAGGTAATGAAACGTCATCGTCACTCACATCCTGTACAACTCCTACAGAGGAACAATGTACATCCTGTACAACTCCTACAGAGGAACAATGTACATCCTGTACAACCCTACGGGGGAGAAACAGGGGGGAATGTGAACACTCTGCATCCGAAACACCAGTGGAAACAACACAATCCACAGGTAACTCATTACAATGCAGCAGCAGAGTCTAATCCCTGAGGAACACAAAGAGCAACATCGAAATTGACAGCAACATTCGTCCGAACCACATACTCTTTCAACATATTGATGTGGAAAACTTGGACTTTCCATGCATGTCAATACGATAGTTGACAGGTGAACACTTTTTTCCTCACAAGAAAAGGACCTTTCCAGGAAACCTTCAACTTATTCTGTTCATCAGAGAGCAAAACAAGAACCTGATCACCCACTTTCAATGAACGAGGAGAGCTCTTTCTGTCTGCGTACACCTTATACTTGTCGGTCTGACTGTCAGCGGTCTGTTGTGCCTGAGCACAACTGTCCAGTATCCGATTGTGCAAGTCATGTACATATTGGTAAACGTTTTTGTCATCGTCAGTCATCTGTGTGCCAGTCCACTTATCAGCTAACAAAGCGCGATAGGACCACGGGGTGAATGACCGAAAAGTAACTCAAAAGGAGAAAACCCTAAAGTCATATATTCGGCAACTCCCGATATGCAAACAGAACAGCCGGAATGTACCGATCCCACTGCTTGGGACAGTCACGACAAACCTTTCAGCAGCATGGACTTCAAGGTGCCATTAAACCTTTCCACCATCCCGTTAGACTGAGGGTGGTATGGAGTAGTGGTAACAGAAGAAATAGACAACAGACGGTACACTTCCTTCATCAGGTCCGAAACAAACTGAGTACCACAATCAGTAAGAATTTCGGAAGGCAAACCATACCTTGAAAAAAAGAAAGAAGAGCCTCCGCCACAGTGACTGTATCAATACGTTTGAGTGGGACAGCCTCTGGAAACCGAGTAGCTGTATCCACCAACGTCAGAACGTACCGAAAGCCAGAAGAAGACACCTCCCAAAGGACCAACCAAATCCATCGCTACCTTCTCAAAAGTACTGAAACCAACGGCATCTTGTGCAACGGCGCACAAGGGACGCGGTTACGAGACACAGTCTTCTGACAAGTATCACATGAACGCAATACTCCTTGACTGACTGAGACACTCCTGGCCAAAAGAACGATGCAAGAACTCGCTGTAGAGTACGTCTGATCCCACAATGACCAGAAAAAATGTCATGCGCAGTATGAAGCACAACGTTACGTAACTCCTGAGGAACTACCACCTGACGCTTAACTTCACCTTTGTCCTTGACCAAGCGACATAGAACATCATTAAAAAAAAAAAAAACAGGCTTAGTCAAAGGGGAAGGTACCTCAGTTACAACTGAAGAGAACAAATGGCTCAAAGAGGCATCACGCTTCTGCATAGCAGCAAATTCCTTAGGTTGTACATCCAGCACAGACAAATCAGCACTGACAACGGTACAGGCAACTGTTTTTCTCCTTGTCTGCCTGTAAACGAGTAGTCACATTACATGGGACAAAAGATCCACCAGCACCTGAACATGCTGAAGTAACACCTGGAAGATTACCAAGAATGAGATCCGTTACTGGGTTCTCAATAACACAGGCAAGCACCTCACCCTCAAAGTAAGGTGTACTAACTGAGACCACAGCAAGAGGGAAAACCTCAATCTTACCTCCAAAAGAACGACAATGTTGTTCTTCACCAGTGAACTGGTGCGGAAGAACAAAAAAAACGGCGCACTCCCCCGCAGTAGTGCAACCTGTGTCCCTCAACACAGAACAGTGAAAACCCATTGACAGTTCCTGACTCAACCAGTAAGCCGTCAGTGTTAACATGTGACACCATCGAATGGGCTACAGTAGATGGATCGGAAACATTGTCTGACATACCCCTGTGACATTCACTGCTGACTGCTCTACAGATGGACAATCCCGAGCTTTATGAAACCAGCAACCACAATTGTAACAACCTGCGGGTGTACCTGAGGTGAGGTATTATGAGCCTGTCCGCGCTGTCGGCCACGGTTACGCGGATACCGAGAGTTAGACGCTGTTTTTGACCACCTCTAGGTGTACCGGTATTTGCACCCAAAATGACCAGACTGCTGACCACCACCGGTAGCAGCAGACTGTTCAAACCGGCTGCCATGATCCCGTCCGCTACGAGAATTTTGACCACCGCGGGAATTTTGACCTCCACGGTAACGATTACGGTTCTGATTTGAACGCCAAGAGCCAAATCCACGGTCTGAACCAACACTGTTTTTTGGTGATGTGCGAAGGAAGCGACATTTACATCAAAAAACCGTGTCCGTTCCCTTGCGGGCAAACGTCCGATCAGGATGCGCAGTCCTGTACTGTTCCGCAAGCTCGCACATTTCTTCAGCGCTCGCAACCGACCTTTCTTTTAGAAAACACAGCCAAGTCCTTTGAAACGCTGTTTAAATCTGCTCACGCAAAAACACAGATCACGAAGTTCCGCATAATCCTTTTTAGTTTTGGACAAGTCAATCCACCGATCAAGAAAATGCGCAGACCGAATCAAATACGCAGGAAATGACTCGCCTTTCTTCCTCCGGACGCACGGTACGGAATTTCTCGCGAAATCCTTCGGCGGTACACCGGTAACGCTTAAGTAATTCATCCTTAAGTTCATCCCATGTTAAAGTATCCTTCGCTGCCAAAGAATGATACAGCGTCAACGCACTGCCCTTGAAAAGAGACGCAATATACAATACCCACTTATCTTTGGGCCACTCGCAAGAAGTAGCATGACTCTCAAATCTAAACAAAAAAATGCATCAATCTCATCTTTGTTTTCATCAAAGACAGGCATCTTGGGGATATAAGGAGAACGACCAGAAATAGGTTTCGCATCACCAGAACCCTGCGCAGAACCATTGTCTGTTACACCAAAAGCTTTTAATTTCTCCATTTCAAGCTGAAGCTTCTTACTCTCTAACTCTAACTCCCTATGGCTTTTAAATCTTTCTCATGCTGCTCCCTCTTTTAAATCTCTCTCTCTCCCTCTCTCCTCTTCTTTCTTCTCTCTCTTTTCTCTCTTCTCCTTTCTTTCTTTCTCTCTCTCTTCTCTCTCTCTCTCTTCTTTCTTCTTTTTTTCTTCCCTCTCTCTTGCGCGCTCAGCGCGATCCTCTCACACTGTTTGACATATTGAATCAAGTCCGGCCCATCAAGGCCTAACGTCTTACCCTGAGACAGGTAGGTCTCAAAGGCCGACATTTTGAATGAAAATTTTTTTTTTAAGAAGATAAAAAAAAAAAAAATGAATTTTATGAAAAAGAAAAGAACAATGAAAATTTACTTTAAATTTGAAAAAAAAAAAAGAAAAATGAATTTAAAGTTTCAGTATAAAATTTCCTTCCACTCACACCAAAATCCAATCACTCCTATACACACTACACTAATAAAAAAAAAAAAAATGTTTTCAAACAGCAAAACCAAGAAGAATTTCCAAGAAAAAAAAAAAAAATTGTTTATTTGGACAGGCCTCCAAAATGATCACCCTTTTGGATCAAATCAGTGGCCAGGGGAAGGAAAAAATCGAATTCAAATAATAGGAAAAGAAAAAGGTTGTGAAACGAAAAAAAAAAACTACGTAAGGCTAAGCGTCTCCCATCGCCATGCCCCCTTGCTACCCGCAAGAGAAGGTGGAAGCTCACCAGCCTATGGAACAACAATGCCCTAACAAAACAGAGGTAGAAATAGAAAAAAGAGGCACTCACTCAAATCAATCCTTTCACATACACATACACAAAAAAATCTTAAAACAACATTAATTAAAACAATGAAAAGACAAACACCTAAAAGGGGATAATACACAATCACTATCAGAAACCCTACCTAAGAAATGAGAATGAAAAATTTTTTCAACTAGATAGGTGCCTATTGATAAAGACGAAATAGAGAGAGAATGAAGTCAGAAAACAGCAAAAGTAGACAGAGTGGAAATCACCAAGACAGTAAGAAAAAGTAGACTAAGACTAAAATTAGAAAAAGCCCTCTGGACTACCCCTACTGGCACAGCCCACCCGTATAATCGGAGACGGGACTAGCACAAAATACTAGAATAGGAAAAAAAAAAAACACACACACACACAAGTTTACATAGGGACACTTTTGAAGGGGGGGGGGGGGGGGGGTACAATGAAAAGTGAACACTAAGTCTTAGTGGGGTTGAGGAAGAAAACAAAATTATTTTGCCACTCCAGAAAAAAAAAACAAACAACAACAACAACAAACAAACAAAAAAAAAAGGGGTAGGTATAAATCAAAGTTGCAATAAAAATAAAGGAGGGTTACAAAACAAAATTATTTCAAAATTTGAAATAAAAAATCAGGAAATGGATACAATATAAAGAAACTGATTCAAAATAATGAAAGGAATCAAATTTATGCAATTAATAATAAGTACAAGAAGGGGTTTTTAAACAAGAAAATTACCACAAAAAAAATGATAAAGTACTGGGAAGGATATAATGAGGGGGGGGGGGGGGGGTACATGAAAATCCTTAAAATACTCAGTAAAAAAAAAAAAAAAACGTGGGAATACAAAAGGAGGAGGGGATTTCACAGCAAAATATGGGGAGGGGTTTAAATGGAAATTTTTACAATATAAAGAAAATTAGTGTGTGTGTGTGTGTGTGTGGGGGGGGGTATCCAAATAGAAAAGGTAATTATTCGTAATAATCAAATGTTCCCATACAATATTCACTAATACCTTAAAAAGCAAATCATTTTTTTTTTTTTCAATTCAAAATGGGGTGGGGAACATCACAACCAAGGGGAGCGGTATGAAACAGAAACCAAGTTCCAAGTCGGGGTCACCACTGTCAGACGTTAGTTATCCATGCATGCACGCACATACACACACGAACATGACGTCTGAAGTGTTTTCCCTACACTCAAGAGAAGTTCGTTTATATACCCAGCACTTCTGCACTCACACACACACACTCTACCTTACCTGGTCAGCCCAGACTCTGGCTTGGGGGCTTTGTCAGGATTCTGTCCCAAGCCCTTCACTGGCATGAGCTACCAAGTAAGGTCTAGTCTAGTCACTGTCTTTCAGGCCAGTCTGCGACACATCTGTCCAGGCCGTTCGCCCGCGTCAGAGGGTCAGCAGCTGATGCACTGTCTTTCTGTCAGTGTCCACCTCCGGGCCCAGCAGTGGTACTATCAGAACCGTACTAGCCGTTGTAACCGTCTATGGCTATACTGTCGCAGCGTTAGGGCAAAACTGCCTCCTGTTAACTGGAGGCCCTAACACTGGTCTGTCACTAGTGTTACTGTCACTGTAGTACGACACTGTAGTACACTCAAGGCCGAGTGTTGAGCTCCCTAGCTAACTACAAGTTAACTAGTCCGCTCTCTCCTCAAGGCCGAGTGTTAGCTAACTACAAGTTAACACGACCGCACCCTTCAAGCTCCCGTGTCGTACTGCCGGAGTTTGTCTGCTTGTGTACCTGAGGGTCAGTGAACACTTCTCACGTGAGGTGCACTTCCGCTGAGCTCGCCTATGTGCGCAGAAAAACGTGCGTCACTACACACTCCCCCTGACTTTATTATGAAAGCTTTTCGTCCAGGAGTTGCAGTGAGGAAGGGAGATCTTCACCTCGCTTGAGCCCATGTCTGATTATTTTTGATTTGCAGGTCCTTTGAGAGTGCTTCCTGTTTAGCAGCCGGAGACGCAGAAAGCACCGTGTGCCAACAGGCCCATGGAAACTGATCCATTGCCCATCTGCGACCTCGTCCGGTAAGGTTCCACTACTTCAGCCACTTCGGAGGGTCAGCAGACGCCTAAGGTATCACTGCCTGGGCAGGCTCCAAGGCCTCCAGCGCTGGATAGTGTTCCCCCCCAGTTTTTTCCCCTGTGGGTCCATCCACGCCACCAGAAGCAGCATGACCTTTCAATGAACCAGGATGGCTGCTGCCCCAGCCGGGCACTTCCGGAAGCTACACTGAACCAGCCCCTCTGATATACTGGCAAAAAGTAGCCATCGCTTCCCTCTGCCCATCCCGGATGCGTACGTCACCCCAGGGCGGACAGAAGACGCTGCATTCGGGTGAACCGGACCAATCACCTCCACCGTCTGGCGAGGCGACAAACCAATCCACAGCCTGCCAGAATGCCTTGCACGCCCCTCAGCAGCATACCAACACAGTCTCTCTCTCAGGTACCCTAACAGCAAGCAGAAGGCTCAGGGATTCCATGTCCACTGGTGCTGGGAACTTCCTCCGCCAGCAGCTCTGCCTCTCTGGGCTCATACTAGCCATCAACACCATAGTGCCTTCCAGTGAATGAGAGCTGGCACAGACTTCAGATGAAATGTTTCTGGAACTGGCTCTCCCCACACATGCTGGCTAAAAGCTTTCATGGCCTCCTTCTGGCAGTTGGTGAAGACTGTATTGCCCAAGCGGTGCAGTGCCGCCTGCTGATGAAGTCTACCAACTTTTCCCAGTTTCCACATGGTCCCAGTAGCCATGCCATTGCCTGCTCAAGTGCCTGTGTCCGACCCTGCAAAACCACCTTTGATGAAGGTGGCAGCCTTTCATCAAATATGCCAGGCAGATGATGAATGAAGGCATGAGCTTTCGGATACCTGCTAGCCTCTCCACATCCAGGAATCAAACAGTTCTTGCCCCTCTTTTGGGTTTCCTGGCATGTGGAACCAGCCTCCTTTGCCTTCCTGGATCTGTGGCAATGTACAGACATGTGCTTGGGAGAAGTGCTGGCACCCTGGACCTCAGCAGTAGGGCTTGAGTCTGTATGTCTTTTCCCTTTTGTGGGCCCTTTGTCAGTAGATTCCCTGTCCCTGTCACTTGATCCTATAAGGCCTGTGTTGGGGTCCCTGCTGATGCTGGCTAGACTGCCCAATACCCCTACTGTCCTGAGTATCCCTGGCTGACACTTTTCCAGTGCAACTTGATTTGCCAGCTGTACTTGAATCCTGACTCTGGCATCCTGACCTGTTCTCCCTCATGGTCACTTTCACCTCAGAACCGGCCCTGACCCTAGCAATTTGAATAACCTCTGGCCGTGCTTGAGGTGATTCCTTCAAATTCTTGCAAGGGGTGCTGACTGCCTGGGACTGGTTAGATACTTTTAGTGGTGAAGCACTAGGCACATGCGGCTGAGTATTGCCGGTAGCTCCCACCTTGGATCGTACCGAAGGTTGCACCTTGGAAATCCTGCCACACTGACAGAGCGCGAAGGAACTGGCGACTTGACTGAAGAGATGGTGTCATTTTCCTTCCTTCCCTCTCCTTTGCTGGACTGGTTCTGCAGCCACTTCTGGTAACGTCTGCAATCCTTTTTCTGGTGCCCAACCTGTTTGCAGTAAAAGCACTTGATGTTGGAATCCGGGCTGTCAGGAGCTTGCTTTCCACTTTCTTTAGCTAGAAGCTGCAGACAAGCAGTCAGCTTTTCCACGATCTGCTTAAAACTGTCTGGATCCTGCTTGGAAAAACCAAAACTGACCTGTGGCTCCTCCTGAACTTTCCTTGGTGCCTCATCCATGACCAGGGAGACATGCTGGTACCACTTTACTTTATGGACGGCTTCTTCCATGGTTCTGGGTCTCTCCAGATAGGCATATTTACCTGCCTCCTTGTCTTGATTACAAGTGCGCAGAAACCGTGCGTAACTACACGTCTTTCCTCCGCACACAACTGCATCCACTCCATACACATAAGGCGCAAACAAAGGTCAATTTCGATTCATCCCCTCCTTAATGTTTTAAAATCACATGGGGGTTCTTTACTCTGGCATCAATCAAAGCTTACATATTTTCATAATCTGTCTTTCAGCTGGTGCAACCCAACAAGCACGCTTCTTTTGCACTCAATATGATTTTGCAGGTT
>JADBJO010013005.1:0-5000 GCA_016801955.1 Conus betulinus | reverse complement strand
TCCTGTTTAATTGGGTATACTGGCCGAAATACCAAGATTGCCAATACGGAATGATGGTTACTAGCCTTTTTAAAGAAGCATTTGAATGGTTTGATCTTTTCTTGTTTTCGGTGATACCATTTGTTTTGCTTGCTTCTGGAAACTCAATTCTTTTGTGGCAAGTTTTTAAGTCTTCAAAGCTTTCTCTGAAAATGAGAGGGATCGATGATCATCAGGCCAAATCTGAAATTGACCAAGTGCATTCCTTAACAATACCCTGATTGTGACATCATCAGTGTTCCCGGTATCCACAGTTCCAGTTTGCATCTTTGGCTTGGTTGGAATGGTGGGCTTTCACAACATTTCTCATCCAAGGATTCAGTTTGTAGATTCTGTTTGTGACATGTTGTATTTTACTTCATGTGCATACAACTTTTATCTGTATTTGTTGAGTGGCAGGAAATTCAGGTCAGAAGCAAAACGACGTTTGATGTGTCATAACGTAGAGCACGTTAAATGATCAGCATGAGAGAATAAATTTAGTGAAATCTTACTTTATGGTACATTAAATTCAAAGACCAAATGTAGCGTGATACGTCACCGTCAACAGAACTTTTATTTTATGGGATCTGTGTGTGTAAGTGGTACGAAGACAAAAAGAGAAGAAAAAGAAGATGTGATCGCTACATTCCTGTATTTAATCCTTTTCGCTGCCAAATTGATCACTGATGGAGATAACCAAATAAAGTTAATCCAAAAGTATCAGTGGAAAATTAGAGAGAGAGAGAGAGAGAGAGAGAGAGAGAGAGAGAGAGAGAGAGAGAGATAGGTGGGGTGGGGTGAAGTGGGGTGGGGGGATGAGTTGCTCGTAAATGTATTTATTGAAATGACATGCTTACCAATCGTATGAATAGCTATTTTTGCTACATTCATTTACGTTCATGTACGGAGATGACGAAACAGAACAAAACAAAACAAAACAAAAACCCATTAACAACCTACCAAACAAATAAAAAACGAGAGCAGCCACATGCCAAATAGCGAAAAGTTCATGTAATCATAACATGGGTTTTTCGAAAGATAGGAAAACCTGCTCATAACGAGCCTGTTTTCGAGAGATAATAAAGTAAATCGATGACTGATCAATCATACGCAACTCTACGGGTACATTCTTTAAATACACAGTTTAAGCTCATATTGTCCATTGTACCATGATGCTATGAATTAGCAAAACATGTTTTCCAAATAGATCAGGCAAACTTACAGGACTTTAAGGACTTTGCCTAGACATGTAAGGGTATACAAATCAATTTTCAACCCGGTTATGAATTTGTTTTACAAAGTAGTTCTACTGTCCTCAACCATTGAAGGACATCAATTAAGCTGGTTATATTCTGCAAGCTTGTGTTCCTCATTAGTTTATGAGTGCCTGAATGCATGCATGGATCTCTCTCTCTCTCTCTCTCTCTCTCTCTCTCTCTCTCTCTCTCTCTCTCTCTCTCTGTGTGTGTGGGGGTGTGCGCGCACGTGCGTGTGTGCGCGTGCGTACTGTACATGTATATATCTGCAAAAGTCAGTGTGGAGATTTGGATTGTAGAGAACAACCCAAAACACAGACGCTTAAAGCAGAGTGT
The DNA here is from genome assembly GCA_016801955.1 of Conus betulinus. Lineage (NCBI taxonomy): Eukaryota > Metazoa > Mollusca > Gastropoda > Neogastropoda > Conidae > Conus > Conus betulinus. Next base: position 3,387 of record JADBJO010013005.1, on the reverse strand, counting down.
ACAGCGCCGGTATATTCTTTAACGTCACAAATGAAAGGCATAAAAACATATGCAAAAAGACATTCCTGGAAGACAATTGCTAGGAGAAAAGAACAAACAGAAATACACAATAGGTTAAGTCATAGGCGGCGGAAGGCTGGAGATGGTTTTCGCCTTCGTGCCTCTGGCGGTTCACTGACCTTACGGCCAGGCCAATAGGCTATGGAGCTACAGATTTTACAATGTTCACTGCCCTTACAGCAAGGCCAATAGGCTACAGCTTTTATAAAGTTTTCATGCTTGAGTCCATGACTCAAAAACGCAGACTCAGTTGACTTTACTGAAGATAAGAATCTCTAGGACAGCCAATGGAATAAGCACCAGTGTCCAAAATATAAAAACGAAATGCATAAATCATACTTCAAAAATACATTTCAATGGACACTACTGGTGAGCAGAAAGAAAACGTACGGCATGGTACCCCAAATAAGAGCAGTAGCAGACTCAACATTTTCAGCCACCATTTTGTGCATCCAATGATAGAAGCCACTCTTTTCTGGTCTTGCCAGACAGATGGACATATATACACATGTGGTCGAATGCAATTACTCGCATTACTCAAATACGAGTACATAATTATGATGTGCCTCTGCTTTCGTAATATCTTCGAGTTTTTAAGTAAAAAAAGGAAAGATCCAAAGCAAGAAAGAACTCAAAAGACAAAAAGAGAACCCACATTTGAAAAATGTTAGACGTCCAATGGTCGACAGTAGCAGGCACGAATAGGATCAGAGATATAGAAAAGTCAGAATTGTGCTAAAGTCACTGGTGGTGTGGTTTGTTTCTTTGTTGAGGGTATGTTGATGGGTTTAGAAAGACAAATAGTCAGACAACGTAAATCTGTACGCAGTCAGTTATCTCTTTTTCAATAACCCATCAAAATGTGTGCGGGCATTCATATGTGTGTGTGTGTGTGTGTGTGTGTGTGTGTGGTATGTAAAAAAACCATTTTGAACTGACTTCAATAAACACGTGATCCAGCAACACAAAACAATGTGAAAGACAATCACACACTGTTGCCTGCACCTTCACGCTGGAACATGCAGCATGGTAAGCACGTGAATTGCGTGACCCCTCATTCTGGGGGTAAACAGGGGGTGAGGTCAGCGTCACATTTGCTGTTTTGGGACCGGCAAACAGTGGTTCAGTGTGATTCGGGCAGTGTTTATCGCACCACAATGGAACAGCAAGCACAAAGACGACGCCTTTCCGCAGAAGATATGGCGAGAGGAGTTGGGATGCTGCTAGGAGGGTCATCGCAACGAGAGGTTGCTGGAGCCTTGGGCGTATCCCAGAGCGTTGTTTCCCGTTTTTGGAATCGATATCAAACAACAGGGACAGTCACTCCACGACATTCTGGAGGTCACCCACGTGTCACAACCCAGCGAGAGGACCGATATCTCCTTGTCCAGGCACGAAGAAATCCTTTCCACAATGCCACACAGCTGCAACATGACCTCCAGAACGCATCAGGGAACCGGGTGTCAACCCCGACAGCCAGGAGAAGGCTTCACGACGGTGGTCTTCATTCAAGGGCCCCAGCAATTCGGGTTCCATTGACCAGACAACGTAAACAAGCAAGGTTGCTGTGGGCACTGGAGCACCAAGGCTGGACTGCTGCAAACTGGACTCCAGTTTTGTTCAGTGTGAGTCCAGTCCAGGTTTTGTTTGGACGTGACTGACCGGAGAAGGAGGGTGTGGCGAAGGCGAATGAACGATTCCACCCCAACTTCATTGTTCAGCATGACCGCTATGGTGGGGGCTCAGTAATGTAATGGTGTGGGGAGGCATTTCAATGCAAGGCAAAACCGATCTGCTGGTGATGGAGAATGGCACCATGAATGCAGTCCGATACCGTGACGAGGTTCTTCACCCCATTGTCCGACCCTACGCTGGTGCCATTTGGTCCCGACTTCATCCTTGTGGATGACAATGCCCGTCCTCACCGTGCCCGCATTGTCAACCAGTACCTTCAGAATGAGGGAATTGCACGCTTGGAGTGGCCTGCACGCTCACCAGACCTCAATCCGATTGAGCATGTCTGGGATATCATTGGGCGAGCTGTCCAAGCACGTGAGCAGCTGCCTCAGAACATCCATGACCTTGGAGTTGCCCTCCAGGAAGAATGGGCCAGAATCCCCCAGCAGCAGATCAGGAACCTCATCTGCAGCATGAGGAGGCGTTTGTAGAGCTGTGATCGCAGCCCGTGGTGGTCACACACATTACTGAGAGTCCATTCATTCTCAATTCCACACAGACAGCAGTGGATTGTTCAGATTGACTCTTCCCTTCCATGCCCTGTTTCAGGTGGCTTTTAGGTTGTGTGTCATTTGTCCATTCTTTTTCTTGGTTTATCTGATGGAATTTCCCTCATTTTGTTTGGTTTGGATGAAATAATGACTAATTAACAGTATTTGACCGTTTGAGTTTTGATTGACAAATATTCTGGACTATTACAGTGTGTTGAATTTGATCCCTAGCAAGTGTTAGATAGATAGATAGATAGATAGATAGATAGATAGATAGATAGATAGATAGATAGATAGATAGAGACAGACAGACAGCAGCCAGCCAGCAGCCAGCCAGCCAGCCAGATAGATAGATAGATAGATAGATAGATAGATAGATAGATAGATAGATAGATAGATAGATAGATAGATAGATAGATATGTGCACACCATCCATTTGAAACAAACCAACTGAAGTAGCCATTTCTTCCAGTTGTCTGGATTTTGTGGACAAGGTGGTCGCCTCTGGGCAAATAATGTTTGGACTCCACGCAAATACATTCACCGTATTGACATGATTCGTAAAGGGCGACTAAAATACCCGTTAGTCGGTCACCACAAGAGCTGTGAGTTTAGACAGCGTAAGTGCTCGCCAGGGAAGCATGTTACTCGCCTGTTAGCATTCCAGATATCTGCTACGGTGGGTGTAGCCTACTCCGTTTGCAGTCCACAAATTGAAAACACCGTTGAGTGCAGTTCCGAGCAGCGATATCCGCGACTTCATTCAATGATTATGTTGCAGCCGTCATTGTCTTGGTTGTTTCTCCATGCACGTGTCTCCATGAGGACGAGTAACATGTTTGTAACTATGCAGTTAAAAGCAGAAACAATGCCAGACACAATGCCAAACAAAACATCGGTGGGAAGGCCACACAGGACTTCTAATGATGTAGGAATTATACATCAGTGATGGATGTCTCAACAGCAAAAATGATACTTTTTTTCATGTCCAGCCATGGTAAGCACGGTGGTTTGGTAGTCCTGGCAAGCACTATTGCAGCATGGTGCTGTCGGACTGAGTGTCCATCATGGTGTTTCAGTAGGGATGGATAGCTGGGTG